>JAVQJG010043452.1:0-24782 GCA_036024015.1 Craterocephalus amniculus | reverse complement strand
GTCCGTGTAAAAGATCCGTTCTGCCTCAGAAACAGAACCTACAACCTGAGTTCTGTGTAACTTCCTCATATCGCCGCTTACAGTTTCTAATAGCAGCACCATTCAAACGTCTTAAGCGTCATGTGCGCTCTGTTGTTGTGTGGGGAGGGGGGCGGGGCTTGGTGGGGGTGCGTGCTTCAGTGTGTGTTTGTGATTGGTTTGGAGGACGTTACGACTTAGTATCAAGCCACATGATAGGCTGTAATGAAAAAAGAAGAGTGTTTTCTCTATCAAATTTATATCGACCCTCTTTTTTTTCCTATCGCACGCGCGTCTATTTTCGACATATATCGTTATCGAATTATCGCCCAGCCCTACTTTCAAGGATCCTTGGGAACAATTCCAGGACTTGCATTCAAGGATCCTGGGGAACTATTCCTGGACTTACATTCAAGGAACCTGGGGAACTATTCCTGGAAAGTCTCTCACGCTGCGTTTGTGTGACGCTTTGTCTCGCCCTCAGATCCCGACGCCGTTCCAGCAAAGAGGCGTAAAGAGGAGGAGAGCAAGGAAGACATCCTGGAGATGATGGAGAACACGGAGAACCCTCTCCGCTGTCCAGTCAGGCTCTACGAGTTTTACCTCTCCAAGTGGTGAGAGCAGCACGCTCAGTCATCCTTTCTGCTGAAAAGCACCTTAATCCGATCTCTCATAACCCGATAACAGTTGTTATTCGATTAGTTTCCTTTGTCATTACGCATGTACAGAGAGGGCAACGAAATGCAGTTTAGCATCCAAGCAGAAGAGGAAAAAACTGCAGATATAATAAATAAACAGAATGTACACAGGAGAACATATTCTACAGATGGATGTGCATGTAAACAGACTCTATAATATAATATAATAAAATAAAGTAGTGCATAAAAAGTGTTGATTCAACCTTTTATGTTGAATTGCCTGAATAGAACAACTTTTCCAACATATTCTAATTTTATTGTAAGTACAGATGCAAGGTATTTACATTATATCTGTATATTAATATGCACTGTCCCTTTTAAAAAAGCTCATAAATCATGTTGATGGTAAATAATATCTATAAAAAGAGTTCATGCTCTTTTCGGTCTGGTAACCGTGTTTCTATTCGCCCTGGGTGCAGCTCGGAGTCGGTGAAGCAGCGAACCAACATCTTCTACCTTCACCCGGAGCGCTGCTGCGTCCCCAACAGCCCGCTGTGGTTCTCCTCCACTCCGCTGGACGACTCCACCATGGACGCCATGCTCACGCGGATCCTCACCGTCAGAGAGCTGCATCTCAGGACCAAGAAAGACGCAACAGTGGATCAAAAGGAGCCTCACGACCCAACGTTTGTACCCGAAGAGGAGGACGAGGAGGATTCGGAGTGATGAGGAGCAATGAGAACCGAAGTGACCTTTTTATTGGGGTTGGAACTTATGAACTGTTTGTAAATAAACTGGAAAAGTTCATTAAAACTTGTCTTAGTATACTTGACACAACTGAGAAAACCCACTTTGGAAACTTTGTGCAGATCAGGAGCCGATCATCTTTAAACGCACAATGTCGGCGAGGCAGAGACGGACACACAGCTCTTTGTTTTGGAGTTCCTTCTCGTAGAAACTTGTCTCATGTGTTACTGTTCCTCATATTTCACTACACACTGGACTTCAGAGTTTTTGTTTAAAAAACACCAGGCGTCGATGTTAGTCATAAACCATGAGTGGAAACCTGCAGCCTGTTCGAAGATTTCATACATTTGCACACTTGTTGTACTGTTAGGGATTATTTTGTTCAGTGTTTTTGTGGTTTTTTAGAATTCCAGAAGAGATTTGATTGGAAATCCTTTTGCACCGTAAACAATCCGGGATTTCAGCTCATTATTTTAAATGCAGCTTTACTTTTCTAATTGATTTGATCAGATTCATTTCCTCCGGCATCAGACGTAAAGGACAGACGTCCATCACCAGTGTCCAGCTGCTGGCATCCAGTACGTGAGGGGGAATGAGCGTATGAAATTGAATGTTGCTGAAACCCCTGTCAGATTGCTGATGCCTTTTGTGAAACCTGGAAAAACAAAGTCAGATTATTTTTGTTTTATCAAAAGCAGCCTCATGTTTTCCCAGACAGTTTTTTGGTTATATGAGCCCCGGTATTAAAAGAATATATTACTGCTGTCCTTCGATGTACATGTGGATTGTTCAACCTCCGGTCCTCAAAGTAGGGCTGTTTTCTATTCTATGTTCTTTTTCGAATAAAAGAAAAAGAAAAAACTCATTTAAAACATTGTTTTTTAATAGTCCGCTGTTATGTCTCTCAGAATCTTCAACCAGACTTGGCTGCGTTAAACCTTTCATGCATAGTGAACACCTATGTCACAGATATTTTCTGGTATATTTCATTTAATTTTTCTCCAGATAATGCAAAAGGAACAACAAAAAGGTCAAAACCACATCGTTCTTGAAAAGGAGCAGGAAGAAGAAAATATTATACCTTCCCAAATCAGATGCACAAATAGATGGGTTTCCAGTCAATTGATTATTAATAGTAAATGCCAAAGGAACAAAAGAATCAGATTCTAAATATAATTTGCAATACATAGCCATCATTCATCAATTTTATAACCTTAAAATAACATGTTTATACTTTTTCTTAAACTGAAAAGATATTTACACACGTTTTTAACTCTAATAAATTCCACAATTTAACTCCATATTCAAAAATGCACACAATTTTAATGTGGTCCTGGCAAATTGATGTTTAAAATTAAATTGACCTATTTCCCTGAATTTCTGAACTAAAAACTTCTGCAGATTTTCTGACAACACTTTGCATTTTGCTTTATGCATAACTAATAGTGTATAAGTAATTCAATTAAATCTTTTAAGTTTTATAACTCCTGAGAAACAGTTAATTGGTGTGCTCTCTTGTTCTGGCTTCATGAATAATTCTTATTGCTCTTTTCTGTAAAATAAACAAGGGTTTTATGTTTCTTATATGTATATGTCAGAACAAGTGAGCAAAACAAAATTCTTAGTATATAGAAATCTAACAACTTACTCTGTGCAAAACAGCAACTTTCTTTTACATCTTTGTTTCAATGTGGCCAATATGAGATTTCCTACTCATTATTATTCAAATGTATCCCAATTATTCAAAGAAATTAGATAAAAAAAATAATTATGAACTCATCAGTACCAGCAGACCTCAGAGCAGAAAGAAACCACATTTACAACCTTTTTTTTTCTCTGATCACTGTATATCTGAATTGCACTCACAAATGCAAACAAATGGAAATCAACTCACGGGACATTCTGAATGTGCAGTGAAACACAAGAGGACATCACTGGAGAAAAACAGAAAAGGACGAAACAAAGGTTGGAACAAAGTCAGCATTAAACTGACTTTTAGGGTAAGGCAACAGGATACAAGTTCATCTGTTGTTAGGAGGTACATACTGGGAGAATCTGTCCAAGTTCAGTTGTGTTTCTTTAATAGAATATATGGTTAATCAATAGCTTTTTAAAAATAAAATTAAAAAGGCTTTTTATTAAAACACTAAATTAAATTAAGGTAACACTAAATTGAGCTAAAACAATGGCTGATAATTAAATAATTAAATGCCATTCGGGAATTGTAAGAATCGGTTCTTGTTAAGGATTCTAGGCAAAAGATCTAATTTATATTATTTTATTTTTCCAATGTTCAATGTCCAAATAAATCACGCTCGGCGATTCTCTATTTTGTCTTCTTCTGCTTCCCGTAGTCCGCTTGAACGCCCCCGTTAATTGGCTTCTCCGGGTGCCATTGAAGTGACGTTACGGCCTCTGATTGGCTGAAGTCTCCGCCGTTCTTTCCCAGCCTCAGGGAAAAAAGATGTCGGACAGTTAAACACAGAGGAGATCCTCCGTGAGAATTTTTAAACTACAGGTAATAAAGTAAATGTCTCAGCAGCCTCGTACTGCAGGATCAACCTCCTGCATGTTAGGGTTAGCATGCTAACATGTTTGTTGTACGAAGTAAACACGAGATAGATGCAGCTCTAGCGCCTCTTTTCTCTTAAATAAGTCTTAAAAAACTATTTTTCTAGTAAAAATGACCTAAATACGCTTATAGCGTTGGTAGTATTACTGTTTATTTACACTGTTTGCATGTATTGCATCATGAAATTCTGCTATAAGTGCCTGCTTCTGGTTATGTTTTCTTCACTATCTTCTACCTCACTACAGTTGTTTTTCATGCTTTGAAATGCATGAAATAATGCTAACCTTTTGCATCTTTTCCTTAAAAACAGTCGCACATATTTTGTGTTTTCAGCAATAAGAAAATAATAAGAATTTAAAAAACAGATAACTTGAAGGATTGCTTGGGACTGGAATAACATTAAAACCTGATGAAAGAGGCAGAAAAACATTAATTCTGGAGGAGCACTGCAGACATCTCTGGAAAATTAATTAAATTTTAATCATGATTATAATATTCCCTTCTTACAATCATAAAAACAATGTAATCGAAGAAAAATGATTAATGTCACATGTTTGTAACAGGAATGCATATAGACTGGCTAATCATTTTTTATTGCCATTATTATTTTAATATATTATTATTTTACTCTGTTACTTGTTTCCCAAAAAAAAAGTTATATATTAAGTTGAGTTTTGGTGGTTCAATATACACTTTTTAAAAAAATAAATCAACAAATAATCATGTACATTAATCGTGATTTCAATATCAATTAAAATAATTCTGATTATTATTTTTTCCATAATCATCCAGTCCTTGTGGAGAAGGAAAAAGTTTGCTGAGGAGATTAAATCTTGGATTAAGCAGGAATGTCCAGCGATTCCTCTGGAATCTAAAACAATTTTTATTCTGAGGTTGAAGACGATTTTAAAAATGATGTAACATAGTTATCGTGAGCACTTTATGTTGCAACTTTCTCTGTAATAGTTTTTAAAACACTGTTTAACTTTTCTCTTTTCTCATATAACATGAACAGAAATCCAGCTGTGGGTTCCAGACAACAAACATGGAGTCAGGTCCATCCACATCAACACCAAGGAGTAAAAGGGTATGTAAGCAGTAATCTGGAGTTTATCGGATCTCTTGTTCATCAGGTTAAAACGTAGCAGCATCTCACACAACCATGAGACTCTGAAATGAAGAGTTATGAAGAAAAAAAGTTATCATTTTTGCTTTTACTCTGTAGGATTATACCATTTCCTTGATATGCCTCTGTAAAGTTACGTCTTCTCAATCTTTTAAATTAAAGCTGCTATTAAAGGAGTTTTGTTCAGCAGTAACATAAAATTATTTTTTCTGAGATTTTTGCATGATCCCTCGTGTTCATTCTTCTTCTGCATTTTTTCTTCCCATTTATCCCCTTCTTCTTTGTTTTCTTCGTTGAATTATTAATGCATTACTCCGTTTCCTGCATTAATTGACAAACGAGATGTGTAAAGGCCCATTAATGCTGCAACATAAAAGACGCATGGAAGTACAGCAGAGAATAAATGAGAATTTAGACAAATCCTGGTAAAATTGAATGCCAAAGATTCCTCAGTGTACTGGAGGCCACGACGATGTCATCCAGATTAGCTCCGTGGTTGGATGGCTCCCGATGTTCTATTTAGATGTTGAATTCTCCTATTTTAGACCGGTGTTTCACCAAAATCTGTGACCCATCGGAAACTGTGACTGCAGGGGGCGATAGTGGGATCCTTTTCTGTATGACCGTCTTGGCAGACGGGATAGAAGAAGAGCATTTCCTAAAATAATGGAGGAAAATTACGGTTTCTCTATGGTTTCCATGGCTGTCAAGTTGCTGACTACCGCTGGGTTTGTCTAATATTATCTACATGTATGTTGTATTTGGAGTAATACTTAGCAGAGAGAGTTCTTAACAACATATTTCTATTTGAGAATCTAACTGTGTGGTATCCATAAAATGTAAAACCGAGACTGATAAATGTGTATTTAGGAACTTCTCCATCTCACCACTTCATTCTGGGCCAGTTAAAAAAAAGGTACCCTTATAAGGCTAAAATATAGCCCAGGTCACCATTTCTTATAGCCATCAGAAAGTGTTACCTTACTGTAACCTCATTACAATAAATCCAAACTACATTCCTGTTGTCCTTTACAAAGAATAAAAAGAGAGTTTCAAACTGAATCTATTTTTCGACTGATATAGGGCCAATCTAACCATCAATTTGACCCTCAAAAGATTAGTTTGATGTTTTCGATTTTTGTCATACTTCTTCTGCAATCCTAAATACACATTTTTTATGGTCTAAGTTTATTATAATGCAGGTATCCCACTATCGCCCCCTGCAGTCACAGTTTCTGATGGGTCACAGATTTTGGTGTAACACCTGTCCTGATATAGAACCCCACATTTATCAGATAGATGAAAATCATGTGGATCATCTGAATTATATATTGAAGAAAGGTGGAAAAATACAAGCTCTAGTTTTTACACCTGTAACCGTTCCTCATAAAAATAAAAATAAAAACAGCACATTTTCATTCTTGTGTGTAAATAAATGTTTATCTTTCTTGTGTTTTCAGGCTCATGCCATGAGAGTTTCTTACCGAGAAGAATCCAGCTCTGATGAGGAAAACCGAGCCAGACCGAGCCGTTATTCCTTCCGCACTCATAAGGACATGTCGCGGTTCACAGAGTTGGATTCTTCCGATGAAGATGAAACCTCTGACCTGCAGACAGAGGACGCCTCATCCTCGCACCGGGACTGGAAGTTGCCCCGTAAAGGAAACTCCGACGACAACTGCTACCACCCGAAGACCAGTAAACAAAACAGTGGCTCTAAAAATCACTGTTTTGTTTGCGGAAAAGACGTTTATAAAATCTCGAGGCATTTTCTAGGGCACGTGGACGAAGACCCTGAAATCAAACAAGCCTTCGCCTTTCGCAAAGGCTCCGTGGAGCGCATGAAGATGCTGGAGAAACTACGGAAGAGAGGAAACTATCAGCACAACAAGGGGGTGCTGACGAAAAACTCGGGCGTGTTGAAGCTGAGAACACGGACGAAAACTCCTGCCAAGAATGTGAAAAATTACTTCGCCTGCCCGTACTGCAAATGCATGTATGAGCGCGCGGCAATGCGCAGACACGTTCCCAGGTGCGTCAAGAAAACATCGGAGGACGCGGCGTCTGGAGAGATCACGCTGGAGGAGTCGGAGTACGCGAAGGAAATCCCTCCTGCAGTGATGGAGGTGTTTTCAGCCATGAGCGTGGATGAGGTTTCTATTGTGGTTCATAACGACAAACTTTTAATCCAGCTTGCGAAGAGTTTGCTGGAGAAGTACGGAAATAATCCGAGCGGAGGCGATTACGTCCGACGCAAGCTGAAGGCGATGGGGAGGCTCCTGTTGGAGATGCAGAAAAAGTCCGTCCTCAGCTTTGAAGACGCTCTGCAGGAGAAAAACTTCTCCATCATTATGGATGTGGTGAAAAGCGTTGCTGGGTTTGATGTTGCAACTCAGAGTTACTCCAAACCAGATGCTGCTTTCAAGGTTGCGAGTTCGCTCAAAAATATCGCCAGCATCGTCCTCAGCGGGGATGAGGATGAGATGAAGAGTGATGCTCGTAGATTTCTGCAGCTGTGTGAAAAGGAGTGGGGCGGACTTGCTCCTGGAACCGCTGACGATTCAATGAGCGGACAAGCAAGCAGCCCGTCTACCATACCGTTCACGCGCGATGTTCAGGCTTTCTGCAGGTACCTGGAGCGTCTGTCTGCTTCTGCAACCGAGAGCCTGCAGTCAAGCGACAGCCCTCAGGTGTATAACGCGCTCTGCAGGGTGACGCTGGCGCAGGCCTCGGTTTTAAGCAAATACGAGCCCGAAGTTTCTAAAATGACCCTGAAGTCTTTCCAGAAAAGAGGCGAATCCACCGAAGTGTTGTCCAAACACTTCATCAGGATCGGCATCCGGAGCAGGACGGGAGGGAGCGTGGCGGTCCTGCTCACGTCTCGGCTTGTTTGCACACTGACGCTGCTCGTGGGAAAGCGGGAAGCGTGCGGCGTGCACAAGGACAACCATTTCCTGTTCGCCAAGCCCGACGGTTCGGTAACGAGCCACTTCCACGGAGAAACCTGCGTAAGGTCCTTTTCTAATCTGTGTCACGCCAAGAACCCGGAACACCTCAGGTCGCCGCATCTTCACAAGCACGTGGCAAGGATTTTCCAGATCTTAAACCTGGAGAAAGACGAGCTAACGCATCTGGCCAGGCTGCTGGGTCATGACATCCGGTCCGACCGGGACTATTACCGATCCCCCGAGGCGACCGTGGAACTGGCTAAGATAGCCAAACTGCTCCTGGAGATGGAGAAGGGCTCTCTGGAAGCAGTCAAAGCGAATTCTCTGGAGGAAGTTGAGATTGAGGGTAAGTGGACTTTAAAAGTCGCATCTTTATGATTGGTAATCTTTTAAAGTCGAGATCTTTCTTTGATGTTGGGGACGATGGTTGAACTGGGACAGAATAGCCGCTTGGAGAAGTCGCCTTCATGGTACATAAATGCTCTTTGCTTAAGAAAATACTGTGTCTCCGTCGTTGTCCTGCAAAATCTCTGTGATTAATTTTCAGAGCAGCACTACCAAAAACTAGTTACGCAGACAATTAGTCGATTATCACGTTAATTAGCGATAAGAAATAAATCGCAATTAATCGCTTTTTGAGGCGTAATTCTTCGCCAGCCCACATGAGGGCGCTTGACGCCAGAAGTCCTGGTGAGGAAGAAATAAAGATGGAACAAATGAAAAAAGATGGACCAAAAAAAAGCTGTCCTCTGACCATAGATATAATAATTTAATTTATTATATTAAATTTGATTTATACTACTACTACTAATAATAATAATAATCATAATAATAATATCTTTGTTTGCATTGTTCCGTCTGTTAATGTATTGTTCCTGCTGTTCATAATAAATCTTTTATTAAGGAATATGATTTTCTTTTTCTTTTCTTTTTTTTTTCACCCGTCTTGTCCAGCATCGTTGCGAGCAGAATGATTGTCTGGCTGCTGTTTGGTACCGGACAAATTTACTCTAGTTTCTACTCTAGTTGTACTTTAATCAAGTAGGGATTTATTTGCTTTTTCTCTTTCGTTAAAAAGACAGCATTTTTGTAGAAAGGAACCTTTGATTCAGAGGGAAATTCAGCTTCTCAGAAAAATTGCTGCTTATCAATGAATTGATCATCCATTGATAAAATGAAACAACTAGCGATTAATGAATTACTTTATTATTTGCATCCCTACCAGACACCATAGGGGACAGTGTTTGAGCCGGAACATGAATTTGATATATAGAGTTTCTCAGACATTTTGCATTTCTTTATGGTAAGAACTTTGCTCAAATCTAGGGATGCATCGATCTTCTTAAGGTTGATCCGATACCAATACCCAATATTTGGGTATCTGTCGATACCAGTATCAAATCTTTTTGTGAATTGTAAGTTTTTAAGAAAAGAGAAGTAAAAACCTTTAAACAGATTCGGATTAAAAGCATCAGTTTTTTCTTCCCTGTTTTACTTTGGTTGGGTTTTAGAAGCTTTAATTCTGCTCAGTGTCACGCCATCAGTGCTGATCATCACAGAGATTATGTTCATTCTTATTCTATGATCAGACAGATTCAGACATTTAGCTGCATCTTTCATTTATAATCATCCTGAAGTGTTTTTTTTATGGAAGCCTGAAAGTTGCAGAAGTTTTCATTGTTTTAGGCCATTGATTTAAAAAATGGGCACAGGGGTCAAAGGGTTGTTGAATGAATAAATGATTTATTTTGTTTTATTCCAGAGCAACTAGAGCCGTATGTTGAGCAGGAAAACTCTGGAAATGCTTCCGCCGAAGAAGATGATGAAGGGTCGCGTCTTTCATCCCAGCAAAGTGGTATGTTCTGTTTCTAAAGTTTCTAATGCTGCTTTAGGTATTTTTTTATCCCCCTTTGGCCTTTTTTGAAAGTCTCTTTTACTAAATATCACCTGTTGAAAAAAGCTGAAAATGGCTTCACTTATTCACTTATAAATATTTTTGGACTTTCCAGATGTGGTAGAGAAAGACGGCCGCCAGCTGACTCCGTTTGAGGATGCACTGGAGCACATGAATACTGGCAAAGACAAACCTTTCCTGCAGCAGAAGTTTATTGATCTCTTTAAAGGTTTGTGAATTATTTCCTGTAAGAGTCTCTGGAAGTTTCTGATGGACGGCTTCTGTTAACTCGCTGACCTGTAGAGCATTTACTGATGTTACAGGGATAAACAGTAAAAAGTCTGTTTATTTTATTTTATTTTTTTGCATGTTGAGGAAACCTTGCATTTTAATTATATTGTTATAGTTTTTGACTATTAGTCTGCTGTGATATTCAGGAAATAGAACAACAGACAAGATGTGTTTTCTTTTTTTTTTAGATATTTTTTAACATAAAGTTGTAGTTTTGATTTAAATAACTTTGTTTTTAGATGTCTGAAATGAAAATTCAGCTCACTGGCCTTTAAAACAGCATTTGTCTGAATATTCAGCTAATTTCATCCATGCAAGAGAAACAGATCCAGATGGAAATCTCATTTCCTACACTGACTCAGTAAAAATACAGACATGTAATGTTGTTTTAATGTTCTCAAATAGCTCTCTAATACTCATTTTTCTTTTAGGACGAGGCGTGTTCACCAGTGAAACCATCGAAGCGTCCAGCTTCGTTGTTGAGTACCGTGGGGAAACCATTCCTGGTGAAGAAACCCAGCAGAGCAGGACGGACGCCTTGAACGGATTCCTGTTTGACTTTTCGATGAGTGGAACAAACTGGCGGTGAGTTCCTGTTTATTTTTTACATTTTACCGTAAAGATAAGGGGTGCTGAAAAAAAAAATCGAGATTCTTGTTTATCAAGATTCTGAATCATCTCAAAATTCCAAGATTTGATTTTTTTAAAAAGACTTAAAAATCATTTGCGTTAGCAAGATTTAAACCATTTTTGATATAAAAAAAAATAATCATCTTTTTTTTTCAACTAATGAAACAATTCTTCAGATTTCTTTCTGGCTCATAGAGAAATGGAGTAAATTAGCATGTTTAGTTACTAAAAGAGGATTGAATCTGAATTATGATCGGTTTGAATTGATACAGAATCAAATTGTCACCCCAAGAATCGGAAGCAAATTGAATTGTAAGTTGCATGAAGATTCACATCCCCATGAAAAATAACTTAAATTTATTTACACGTGATAAAAAAAAAACGGTGGAAAGTGACACCAGACAATTGTTTCTTCTGTGTGCATTTCTCATAGTTTTCCTCTGTGTGTCTTTCTGTTTGAAAAAAAGCTAAATGTTTTACTGATGAATTAAATCAGACCGGTTAGGCTGGCGCTGCTGTTACAGGTTTTATTTGTCTTGCAGTATCGATGCCTCTAAAGAGAACGGGAGTCTGGGGAGACTCGTGAACGACGATCACGTGAATCCCAACTGCGAATTGAAGAAGATGTTTTACGAAGGGAAACCACACTTATGCCTCTTTGCACTGAGGAAAATATTGCCGGGAGAGGAAATAACCTTTGACTACGGAGACTCGTCCCACCCGTGGCGATCTGAGGTCAGTTTATCTCCCATCGTCGCTCATCCATTTGCAATCCCAGCAGCTTGCAGATGTTGTGTCTGTGGAGGTGTTGAGGTCCTTCTGCCTGCAGCATCGGTCTCTGCAGGACTCTGAAGGTCCCACAGCATTTAAATCAGGCTGAGGTCTGGACTCTAACTGGACCATGTCCACACCTGATTCTGTTGTAGATCTGCAGCTGTGTTTGTTCCTTTCTGTCGTACCACAGACAGATGCTGCTGGTTAGCACTTCCTGGACGGGAGAGGCGGACCCTGGTCCTCCAGGGCTGCATTTCTGCAAGTTTTCCATGTATCTTTGCTCCGAAACAGCTGATTCACATCAAATGGATCCATTAGCCTGTCAAGTTCTGCTCAGCAGCTCATTCATTTGAATCGGGTGTGTTGGAGCAGGGATGCATGGAAAACTTGCAGGATGAGGGGTTGTTGGTGTGGGTGTGTTTGCAAGAGTCTGGTGTTATGATGTGTAGAACGATACAATATTTCTGTATTTCCACAGGAGCCCAAAGAGGTGAACATGTCGGAAGCAGACGTCGGTGCTGCTGCATCTTCCTCTGTAAATGACGGAGTAAGTGTCACTGTTTCTTTTTATTTAGAAAACAACACAATTTTTTACAAAAGTTTTATTCTAGAAAACAAACAAATATGTCCTCTCTGCTGCTCAGACACATGGGATTCTGTCTTATTTGATTTCCATCCATCTTCAATCCATAGTCAAGTTAGCACCCCTCCCTCCCCATGAGACCCAATACACCCTACAGGGTGAAATAGTCAGTTTGATCGTGGTTTCTAGGCGAGTTTGATAATAAAAATTAATAATTAAACTGAGTAAAGTCAGCAAAGCCTTTTAAAGCAGACCTGTGCAAAGTCCACCCTCCAGTTCTTTATATTTCTTTCCCTTTTAAATTTGTTTAGTGAACAATTCTCAAGCTTTCAAATGATCCTTTGGACAATTTTTGCCTTTTTTTCCTTATTTTCAGGTTTTATTTATTTTGTAAGTCAAGCGACACATTACAGTTTTTAGATTTTTAGGTTCTTTGTTAGTAGCAGCCGGTCACAGAGTGACGTCATTTGTTGCAGAAATGTTTGGATTTTCTGGCTCAAGACTTTGGCACATCACAGAAGCAGCTTGACATATATGTTATTAAATCAGGAATTTCTTCTGCTCTGTGACTGTGGGTCGCTAAAAACCGACAGTGTTCATAGTTTGAAGGAAAAGTTGGTGTTTGCAGCTGCATGAGAGAAAAGCCTTTAACATTTTTCTTTTATGACGTAATTGAAATGAAACTCTCCGTAAGAGTTAGTCATGAATAAATACATGTTCCTGATTTCAGGGTGAGGATTCCAGTTGTGCCGAGTCGTCCAGTGAGGAGTACGTCTGCGATGAAAAGCCGAGCAGCGACGACAGCTTCTCAGAGTCTGAGCTGCGCAGCGAAGCGTTGTCCATCCTCCCGGAGGACTCTGACTCTGGCGCGCTGGCCAACGGTCACTCCTGCACCAAGAAGAACTACTGCTACGTTTGCGGGAAACCTCAGGTTAAAATCTCCCGCCACTTCTTCACGCACAGGAAAGTGGATCCTGAAATCGCCAGGGTGTTCGCCTTGCCCCGGCTGAGCAAAGAGCGCATAAGGCTGCTGGCCGAGTTACGAAACCGAGGGAACCACAAACACAACCAAGAGGTCCTGAAGACGGGGAAAGGGAAACTGAAAATGAATAAAATCACCGAAAACGTCTCATTAAAAACGCATTCTTTCTGCATCTACTGTAAAGTCATGTGCGGTCGGAAGGACTTCTGGAGGCATCTGCAGAGGTGTCTCTCTAAGCCCTTCCACCATCCGCCGGGTTGCAAGCCTGAATTCTTGAATTTGGTCGCGATGGGGATACTAGACCCCAAAAATGTCTCACCAGGACTGAAGGAGATGTTAAAAAACCTGGATGACGATATCAGCTCTGTGGTTTTGAAGGATCCCTACCTGCTGCAGCTGGCGCAGTATTTGTCCTACGCAAAGGAGCAAAATAAAGACGCAGACTTCGATCGGAATCTGAGGAGAATTTGCAAAGTTCTGTTCATTTTACAGGAAAAGTCCATCATGAGCTTCGACGATGCACTGAAACCCCAGAACGTCAACGATGTCATCGGTGCCGTCATGAAACTCACCAATGTCAGCGCAGAGCTGAAACGCTGTCGGAGGCTCGTGATATTCATGGCAAACATCAAACTCTGCCGATCTCTGAGCGAGGACGCCGATATAGAGACGATACGGGAAACAGAAGCTTTTCTAAAGCTGTGCGTTACGAAATGGCCCTTAAAGAAAGCTGTGCACCCCAAAACCCAGAGCCAGCCGGCCGTGGCCTTCGTCCTGATTGTGCAGCGTCTACATCAGTACATCGAGAGCACGCTGGCCTCTGCGGTTACCAGCCTGAGTAAGTACGAAAGCCCGCAGGTCTACTTTGCGTTGCTCAGGACAGTGGTCGCGTACTCGTCGCTCTTAAACAGACACACGGATGTTTCGCAAGTGACGCTCCAGTCGTTCCAGGAAAGGGGTGAAGCTAATCCCCAGGAAGGAGCGTCTGCCGACCAATCGCAGCCAGAACAGTTTCTATCCAAGAGCATGGTGAAGGTCAACGTCGTTGGCCAAAAAGGCCGAAAAGTTTCCCTGGCAATGACTCCCGATCTGCTCTCGGCTACAACGCTGCTCGTTGAGAAGAGGAAGGCTTGCGGCGTGGCGGACAACCATCCCTTGTTGTTTGGAAAACCCGGAGAATCGTGTACGAATATCTGTAGGGTGACCCAAAGTATCAATTTCTTCGGGGCTTGGAGCGGGGCAAAGAGCCTGGAGGGTTTCGGGTCTGTATATTTCCGTAAGCACATCATGAGAATTTTCCAGATTCTCCTCCTCAGTAATGATGAACTCGCCCAGTTGGCGCAACTTTTGGGCCGCGATATTAGGACCGAGAGGGAGTACTACCGGACTCCAGAGGCAGCGGGAGATATCGTGAAAATCTTAGAGCTGCTGTCTGCCATGGAGGATGGGTCTCTGAAGATGTTCGAAGGAAAATCTCTGGAGGAAATGGACCTTACAGGTATGTGTCTGTTAATTATCATGTGACCTTGACACTTACTGGTTAAAGTGGTGGTCAAACAAACTGAAATGGCTAATGGTTGAGAAGGATAAGAAAACATTGTCCTTTTAAAACACGGCAACCACGCTGTCTGGTGGCACTTAGAGATACGCGGATTACTTATTTTTTCATCCGCAACCGCTTATTTAAATCTCCATCTGCCCGCACGAGCAATTTTTTTTTAACCAATTTTCAAAACCGCACCCGCCTGCCATCCGCAGAATAGTTTATAGATGTATTTAAATTAGCTTTTTTTCCTTGAGTGCTTCAACCGCAACCCGCCCAAATGTAATTTAAATCGTAATTTTTCGGCACATCATCCACCTGATCCGCAGTTATCTGCCGGCTCACGGTGGGGGCAGCCCCCCTTATGGAAAGCCAAATGCGCCAGAATTCTGCGCTATGCTTCGGCACTGCCCACCCCCCACAAATAACAAACTTTATACCTCTGATGTAGCTGTTGTGACACAATACCAGCTAATTAGAGCTTTCAGCCTAACTGGAAAAATCACAGTTCACATCCTTTCACTACTCAATTTGTGAAAGCAGAGTTATTTTATGATTTGTTTCGTTACACAGTGCATCACTTACAAAAATATGAAGTATCACTTAATTTCCCCATATTTAAGTACAAATTACATTTTCTATGTAGATTTTAATAGATATTGAATAAATAAAAATAATAATATATAATACAAATACTGTTAGGGCTTGTACTGACAAATATCGGCAGATTAATCGGCAATCGGCTTTTTTACTTTTCCAAATTATCGATATTATATCGTCCTTAAAATGCGTTATCGGTCGACCTCTAATTAATATAACAGGTGGGGTGCCTAAGTTTGCCATGAAAACGTGTTTTTTTTTTTCACTGAAGTGCTCTGACAACGTAGTAGAGAGGAGAAATTAACAAAAACTATTGCTGCAGATACAGATACAGATACTTTTGTTTATTTCTCCTCCCTAGTACGTTGTCGGACACTTGTTGAGACTATAAGAGCACTTCATTGTGAGAAAAAAAATCACGTTTTTAGGCCGAACTTACACGGGAGCAGTTGCCCGATACTTATCATTAGTTCTCCTCTAACATGCAGAAGATGACTAAACTTTTTATAGCAAACATTTCAAATGTATAAATTAATTTTGTGAATTAAACTTGTAGTTATGGTATTTATACAATTTACTTATATATGTTTTCTTTTAAAAAAATATATATTTATTGAGTGACATTTTTTATATATGTACAAAGCTCAAAGTGTATTACAACTTACAGATCACTAGGGATTTAAAATCACAAAACATTTAATCCCTGGTATCTGGAACAAGAAATGTCATATTTAACCTAAGAACAGAGTAACTTTTGCCAAACCAGCTTTGATCTTTATAAAGCAGAAGATTCATTGGACTGCAATGCCCTATAGCTATCATATCATCCTTTTATCATTACTCTATCCTCCCGTTTAAATTTAGTTTAGTGTCTTTCAGTGCATTTTCTTTTCTATTTCTTTTAATCAATTTTGGTTTTTAAATTTCTTTACTACCTTTCAGAAATATTTGGACGACAGAATTTCTGACTAAATTAGGATAGTCTTTTTGTGTCTGTGCTAACCAGTTATATTTTATATATGCATCTTTTTGGTAACCAGGTGTTTTTATATTCTGCTATGTGAATAAAGTGGATTGGGAAATGGTTTTAAACGTGCCCTGTAGAGAGGATGTGTAAAGAGGATTTAAACTTAAACTACAGTTCTTGATTTTATCTCTTGTACCTTGAAGACGAGCTGCATTCAGTTGTGGAGGAAAAAATTGAAGAGAAGATTGATGAATCTGAACTTTCTCTGCCAAACGGTGAGTTAAACACGTCAAGTAACAGAGGAATCTGTTCAAACCTATAGCCTTGAGTGCTAAGTGCACTTTTATAAAGGATCAGAAGCACATGTGCATTAAAATATTTTACTGAATTTAAAGTATATGTGTATTAAAATAACTACAAATTCTGATCAGACTGATTTCAATTGGACAGATTAAATATTAGTCCTTGTCAATCCAGCTATAGACTGCTCTGAAGTATGTTTATGAAGTATGTTAATGTACTTTTTCTTGACTTGTTTCCAAGTCTGTTGGGTTGCATCTGTAATAACCAGGTTAATGATAATAATCACACCCAGAACTCCTACATAACTTTATAGGAAATATTTCACTTTTGATCTGAGCTGAAGCGCAGGATGAACATTTTAGAGATCATGTCTCTGTTTCCGCCAGATTCTTCTGCCTCAAAACCCTCCAGGTCAGCCAAGAAAAAAGGAAAGAAAGGAAACGACAGTGCGAAGAAGAGCGACGATGAGCAAACGGCGTCCGGAAGCAAAGAGAACGATTTACTAGTTTATTTCAGCGACGACGACGACGAGGACATGAACGTTGACTTTAGCATGGACATAGGAACAGATGATGATGATGATGATGATGAAGGTGAGAGTTTCCACGGAGATGTGACAAAGGAGGTGAGCGGACATGAGAAGAAGGAAGAAGAGAAAACGACTACGGAGAAGCAAGAAGAGGAAGCAGGGAAAGATGATGATGATGATGAAGAATCAGGCCACGATGAGTGGATGGATGTAGACACCGATGGACCGTCTCCTCCTCCTTCTCCTCCTCCCTCTCCTCCTCCTCCTCCTCCTCCTTCTACAAGTAAGATGCTGCAAATATTTGAGTCAAACTATTTTATCTGTAAATATAAAACTCAGATAAAATGTTGATTATTTTTATTTTTAGAGGAAAATAAGTCATCCCCAGCATTAAAGGCGATGAAGGAAGTGAAGGTAACGATCCCAAAGCTGAACATGGTGAGTATCCAAACTGCATGAGTCTGTAATAAATTAGCATCTTCATCATTATCTGCTGTTTTCTGATGAATCGCAGCGGCTTATTAATTTCTGTTTACTGCTTGTTGTTAAATCTCAGGAGGACTTGAAAGGCTTGCTGCACATTTCCCAGCAGGCATCTCTGCTGGCGGCTCAGCCCACTAAGGATGCCAAGGACCGGTCCAAAGTCGCCTCAGCATCCACGCAGCATGAAAACAAGCAGAAGGTGGAGACACTCAACGAACTAAATAAATATTTATTTATTTAAAACAGAAACTACAAATAAAACACAGATAAAATGTGTAAAAAGAGGAATTAGAAGTAGATCATTTTATTTATTACATAATGTAGTATAAAACTTATCCCATTGGCCAAAAATGTGCACCTGGCTTTAACGAAGCAAATAAACTGCAGGAGTGATAATATGTTATTTAACTGATGCTTCTCACTTCTTAAACAGCTGTGTGGAAAGACACAGAAAACATGTAAGGAGATGCAGAAACTACCAAAGAATAAAAACAACAGTAGAACTCAGGGCTATGTTTACTAGGGAGTATTTCTACAAGCACAATGTGAAGGGAGCTCAAGAGATGGCAGCAGCACCAGATCATAGACCGCCCCCACAGGTTTGTACATGATGCTGCATCACTTAATCCTCCTCGCTTGAATTTTAATTTATTTATTTATTTGTGAAGGGACAGTGCATATTAATGAACAATCACATCGTTTTAAAAAAATATATTTTTCTTATCTTTTTTCTTTTTTTTTCTTAATCTTTTTTTTTGTCTTTTTCTTTTAAACAAATCACAAATATGAAATATTATGGGAAAACATGCTTTTATTTCAATCACCCATTCAGGGACTTGACCTAAATTCAAAGTGCAGATTTTTAAGTTGTGAAACAAACTTATCAGGCCCTGCCACTGTAAACACGGAAAATATAACTTTTATGCATACAGTTGTACAGCTGAGGGAAGGCAGCATCGGAAAAATATCACCGGCTAAGAAAATCTCGATTTTCAAAAAATTAAACCCTCATTAATAGTAAATTCGATTTATCGATAAAATCGATTTATTGCCCGGCCTTAGGTTGTAAATATGCCAGATTTAGCTGATAGCTAATTTCCATCTGTTGTCCCCCATAAAAAAAAAAACAAAACAAAGTAAAACACAATTATCCAACAGTCGCTCTGAAACAGGGTCTATGTGGACCCGTCAGACCTCCTTCATGGCTCCAGAGTCCAGTTTTTCAAGACGCCTGAACCTTTTTCCCCATCAGCTTCTCTGATTGGTTCTTTCCTTCTGGCTCTAGCTGCTGGAGTTCCTTCACATTGTTCATTACTTTCACTATGAAACAGCCCTGAGGTCTACTGTTATTTTTCTTCCTTCCCCTCATTCAGGATGTTTTTCCTCCCAGAAGACAATGATTCCTTGTCATCGTTCCAGGTTTTAATAATGCACTGGACAGTTCTGAAGCCAGTTTTACTTTCTGCATCTCCTGACATGTTTTCTCTGCTCGATGCCAATAATCGGACCTTTCTGGAACAATCATGGAAAAGATGCTAGTCATTGCACCAGCTGGAGTGAAATAACTAAACATCTAGGCTCTGCCATTCTTTGCCTGGTTAAATCCATGTGCAGATTTTTCCTGGTAGACAAGCAAAAGCTTGTAGATATTTTGTCCTTTGGAAGCAGCAATAACATCAGGCTTAGCAAAGAGAAGTAGATGAAACATAAAATGGCCTATTTCATCGTCATCAGTTTTCTTGAAAAAAAAAAAAAAACAACCTAATTTGCTGTAATATTCTCCTAACTTTTTGTTTATACCTAAATCTTTCATCCGTCCTGCTTTGAATTGTTGGATTTGTACATCTGTAAGTAAAGCCGCTAGCGGCGATAGAGGCCCTCGCACCTCCGGCGCCGCTCGGCCTATTGCACCGCCGCGTCCACGCACGACCTCCCTCACCTGCAGCCACATGTGATGTCATACTGCTGCACGCACCATTTCCTCACCACCCTGTCTCCACTGTACAGGGCGCCTCCGATACGCCCTTTAACCTAGGAAAATCCTCCTGATAACTTATGATCTTAAGGATCTCATGATGATCCCAAAGTAATTTGAGGCCAGTAAGACTAAATCTCGAGGAGTAGAAAGTGAAAATGTAGCCTAAAGCACAGAAAAAAGTAAAAAGGGGGACAAAAATGGCAGGAATTCCTGTTGATAACTTCTGATGGAAATGGATTTGTGTTCATCCTGAAATTATTTCAATAGAATAAAAACATCTCTATGAAGATCTTGTTCAAATGTCCTGCTAAGAAAGGATGACGTCAAAACGCCATGAATCTTAAAAATATGTTTCACTGAACTGAGCTATGTTCTTGAAATGAAAAAGACCTTGTGATACAGGAATTGCATCCTCAACTGATGGGGAAAAGAATGTGTTAAATTCCATCTTCCATGATCTCTCACATGGTGTTACTGACTTCCTGTTTGATGCTTTTAATTTGAAAAATCACTTCCTTTTCTGCTGCTGCAATCTATCAACTTCACGAACCTCTTAAAATGTTCATTTCAAAAGAATCAACCTCTCTGTTCAGTATAGCCTCTTGGTCTGATGGACTTTTTTGCTTGTTGTGACCCTGTGCATGCATATAGTGAAGTCAAAAAGGCAATTTCTGTTATAAGTGGGTGTGGCTAATTGGGATCACAGCATATGATGATATGGATCTGTTCAGGGTCAGACTTTGATTAATTACTGTAAACTTTATGCTGATTAGTTAAAGTTTGACTGATTTATGGGCATTTATGATGTCATGGCGTCACATCGAAGTTCGCCGTGCCGCCACGGCAACACCCACTGGTGAAAACTCAGTTTTCTCTGGAAAGTATCACCGACATGTTTACTGTTTACAGAATATTTTTCAAGATTTTTCTGACAAATATCTCTGAGTTATAAACTGTTTAGTAAAAAACCTCAATGGCGGGGCCAGGGGGCGGGGCTTTTGCGTTGACAAACATTTGACATATCATTATCTTGAGGATGGGACTGACATCATATGTGATCAATTTTTTGGAGAAAACTTTTAATCACAATCTTGTCCTGAACACCTGGAGAAATTTTGGTAGCCGTACGATCATGTCCCCAGGAGGAGATGATAAAATTCCATTGTTTACAAAAACGGCAAAATGGCCGTTTGACGCCTAATAGCTCACTTCCTGTTTGGGTTTAGGCGGTTCTTCCAAGAGGATTTTTTGTTCGGCTCGATGAGTTCTACCTATATACCAATTTTCATGTGTCTACCTGAGACCCAGCGGAGGGGCATCGATTCTAGGTGGCGCCGTCGAGCAGAAGCGTCGCACCTTTACGGGACCCCAAAATTCTTAAAAGTTTTTTGATTCCTTTGAGGGGGTATGCAAATTTTCCTGAGTTTTCTGATATGTTCAGGCACCCAAAAATGCTCACGGATAGGCGCAATAGTCATAACAAACATAAAAAAAAACAAGAAAACACTTGAATTTCAATAGACAATTAAATTAAACAATGATTAAAATTTCTCGTTTTGTCAGAAGGTGCACATGAACTGCTCCAGCTGCAAAAAGAGCATGATGAAGGGACACACGGCATACCAGATGAAGGGCTTCGCCAACGTCTTCTGCTCCAAGAGCTGCCTGTATGAGAGGTTTCCTCACATCAAAGCGGCCACCAGGACGTGCCACTTCTGTCTCAAGTTAGTCGCTCCGCATAGAAAATGCTTCCCAGGCTTCTGCATGAAACAAAAAATAACGAAGTGGTCTTCAGCCTGACTCTGCAGGCATTTTTTTTCATGTCAACAGGGGTCCAAACTGGTCTAAACTGGTCTAAATGTGTGTTTTGAATGACTGTTGGATGAAAATGTTAATGTTCCGTTTGCAGTTAAACACGTCTGCAGAACGATCCGTCCCCTTTCATTAAAGAAAAGTCAAAATTCTTATTAATGATTCAAATAACTGCAGACTGGAAAAGTAAAAATAAAAAGAAATGTGCATAATTTTGATGTTTTTTTATTTAGAGTTGAAAGGAATAATGCAGAAGAATCAGAGGTGGAACGCAGAGTAGAGTTAATCTTCCATCTTGGTTGTGTCAGGGAGATCTCGCAGCTCCTGGACCTCATCATGGCCTGCGTGGACCGGAAAGGAACCATGAAGAACTTCTGCAGCGCCGCTTGCTTGTGCTCCTTTAAGGCGAAGGCTCCATCCGGTCACACGCCGAAGTCCGTCAGCAGCAACCGCAACTCTTCATTCGCTCAGACGTCTCCGCTCTGCAGCACCTGCAACAAAACCTGCTCTGTGAGAGGAAAATCACTTTTAATTCCACTTTTTTATTTTTATTTTATTAAAGCCTAGTAATGTTGCCTCTTTATTGTTTGCTCCTGCAGACCACGCTTGAGCTGACTTTGGATGAGGTCATCCGCAGCTTCTGCAGCAACGACTGCATGGAAACTTTCTGCAGAAACAAGGTGGGCGTCTGTGAGGGCTGCAGCTCCGTCTGCAGAAGAAAGCCCCTCATGCTGAAGCTGGAGGACGGAACCAGAACCATCTGTGGCCCAGAATGTCTGGAAGTCTTTAAAAAGGTGCAGAAAACTCTTTGACGCAGTTTTCTGCAGAGGGTTACGTCTCTTCTTCGTGTTAACTGGTTATTGCTGCAGCGCCGTAAACAATGCGACTCCTCTTCTTGCTGCAGCAGAAAGCAGATGTGTACAGAACAGGCTTTAAAACATTCCTGTATCAGTATAAAGACACCGTATCCTAAACGTTTTGCTAATGTTTCTGTTCTGCAGGACATTGAGACACCCCAGCTGTGCACACAGTGCCACTCCTCTCATTCGGCACCAGGTATGGTCACCTATAAAACCCATGACAACACAGTGCAACTCTTCTGCACGCGGCACTGTGTGAGTTCCTACAAGCTGATGCCCGTAATGGAGCACAACACCAAAGGTACCGGAGTAAACGTTGGTTAAAATGATCTTTTTATTTCTATTCTCATCTAAATTTTCACATCAAACAGTCATTGGGCATGTTGAAATCGGTGTATGTTGTTGCCGTCCAGACTGGAAAGAAGACAGTGTAAAGTGAAGTTTCTCAGCCTGAAGATGCTGCAGGGCAACAGGAAATCAGAAATATACGTGAAAGATGTCAGTGTGGCATCAGCTGAGACAGAAGCAGTTTAAAGATCAGAAACTTACATGGCGTTACTTTAAATCCACATGAAAATATTTTTACCAAACCCATGTTTGCTTGCCTGCACAATGTTGCTTTTATAATTTTATAATATTTTTTTTCTATCATTTTAATAATAATAAATGAACTCCTGGAAAATAATGAAGGATTTGCTTCCTTTATACATCTTTAAACTAATCCCATCTCCATAAATGCTCAGCTTCTAATGCATGTTTACAAAAAAGAAAAAAGAATTTGACAGAACATTGCTAGAAGGGTTAAAAAACTGAACAGTAAGATATGAAATATTAAATACAAAAGAGAAGAATCTTTTAGAAATGACCACGTTAAAGTTCAGCAGCATCTGCAGGAGCAAAGAAACAAAACCAAAACTTTTCAGTGTTCCTCACAGACGACACAGAAGGGATTAAACCGCTCAGGAAAAAGCCTTAAAAACGTCTGCATGCAGATTATGTGCTAACCGTGTTTTCCTGATTTCCTTCATCAGAGTCCAGCAGCGACCTGATGATCGTCCTTTCAAAGTCGGACGTTAAGTGCTGCAAATGCAGCAAAGATCTGCCGAGTGGCTCCTCGCTGTACCAGCTGATAAGCAAAAAGGAGTTTTTCTGCTCGGCGTCCTGCGTCTCTGAAAAACATCCTCACATCCACACCAAGAAGTGCCACAACTGCTTCCAGTACGTTCACATCTTCCAATGTTTGTGTGTTTATTTGAGAAATATGTGAGATTTTACTAGTTTACAAAGAAATGTTTCTTAGTTTTCCTTTTAAAATGCATCATTTGATCGTATTCACCTCCTGAAATATAAAAATATGCACATAGAAGTATAAAACAATTTAAATATTAAAATACCGAATCGTGCAAAGACAGCTAAATTTAAAACAATTCCTCTGCTGCAGCTTTAAATCTCATTCATCTTCCTCCTCAGGCCGATAAGTCGACCACAGAACATCATCCTGGCTCCGGTGGACGATTCGGAAACGATGAAGGAGCTGTGCAGCCATGCGTGTCTCTCTTCTGTTAAAACCAAGAGGAAGATGGCTGCTGCCAACTCTCCGCAAGACGTGTGCAAAACCTGCGGCAAGTCTTGCCTTGTGAGGAAACTGCTTTTTATTTGTAGTCCGACGTGTTTCTATTCATTGATTGTGTCCTTCGGTCGATATTGAGATGAAACAGCTCCTGCAAACTTCTGCCTCTACCTTTATTTTATATATATTTTGGACTATTTATTATTATTTATTATTATGTTGGACTTTTAGAGCTGCTTTGTTGGGGCTGATTTGTTCTTTTCTCATCCTCAGAGCAAGTTTAAAGCCACTGTGGACGGCGAGGTCCAGAGATTCTGCAGCAGCTCCTGCATCACCAACTACCGAAATGCCCACAATATCTCCTGGTCCGTCTGCGACGTTTGCAGCGCCATCTGCCCCAACAGAAGACTTGTGTTGAACGTGGAGAATGGCAGTAAAACCATCTGTGGAGACGATTGTCTGGTCAAATTCAAACAGGTACAGAAATAAAGCCTCAGGATATCTGGATTTTAATAATAACAATAATAACAATGCTTTTTATTATTATCATTTTTATTATTATCATTATTGATAGGGCTGGGCGATATGAACCAATTTTAATATCTCGATAATTTTCTTCTTAAAGGAACTATACCTGATATTATTTTAATCTTTCTAAGAAAAATGGTTTACTACGTGGTATAGTATGTGGTAAAAGTGATAATTTCATTACAATTAATGACTCATTGATTGTGCATATGTACGAGTCCAGGGCATTTTAGTTAGCGAAAGCGGCTAGTTTTTTAGCATTGGCGGGACGCTCTTTCTCTGCCTGGTTAATTTTTGGAACGTCCAGACTCCGATCAGCCAGTAATAGTGTTCCCCTAGTGATCCGGAGTCAAATTATGAAAGTTAAACCCCTTAGCCAAGAAAAAGCGTCACACAAAAGCTAAAA
>JAVQJG010043436.1:0-20159 GCA_036024015.1 Craterocephalus amniculus | reverse complement strand
TATTTCAGTTGATTTGTAATGAATACACAATGTATGACATTTCATGTTTTTTAATTGCATTACAGGAAATAAAGAACTTTATCACAATATTCTAATTTTCTGAGACAGACCTGTACTGAGAACAGATTATTCCATATGTGGATTTTTTTCTTCCCTGATTTTACCGGCCATATTCCAACATGACATTCCCAGGATTCAATGAGACTCCAATTACTAAAGCGTGGTTCAGGGAGCATGAGATATCTTTTTTACTCACATGGACTGGACACCACACACCTGAACCACCGTGGGAATCTTTGGGGTGTGCTGGAGAAGAGTATCAGGAGTACAACTTTAAAATGTAGGCATTTTGTGTGCGATGTTCTAGTTTACTAGAATAATCACAAAAAACTTAATTCTGCTGATCAATGTTTCTCACAGCTATGGCAACAACCCCGTCTTCCACACTTTCTCCCAAATAAAATCACCTATAGATCAACATAAACCCATGTGACACACCAGCTAAATACTCCAAGCGACTAAATAAATTAAAAAATCTGAATATTGAATCACTTTTTTTATTTATTTATTTTTCGAACATGGTCATAAAAATTCTCTTTTAAAGAAATTAAAATAAAAGACAAAGCAAATAAAAAAAAGAACAAGAAAAAGAAAAACAAGCAAGCAAAATCAGTAAGTCCCCTTCTTTCTCCCTCATTAAATGGCTTTTAATAAATTTTATGCTAAAGGTTTATAATCACTGCAACTAATAAGTTAACTTTGGTTTTTGGGCCACTGGAGAGACTGAATAATGAATGCTGTATACCAACGTCTTTAGATGACTGTCAATATTGTACAAATAAAGTTAATTTCACATTCTTCGTGCAGACAAAGGCGGCTTGATTAAAGAATCAAACTGAACATGAAGATTGTACACATTGGAGGAAAAAAAGGTTGATGACACATAAAAGGACTGATAAGGAATAATCTTGCTTTTGACTGGGATCATAGAACGATCCCCTTTCCCTTTTGCAGTTCCAGATGTTCCCCCTTTCTTCAAGTCAGTCTTCATGCTGCTCTCCTCCTACCTCCTGCTAATAATTTTCTTTATCTGACGGTTACCAACTGACATGCTAATTTTCCAACATCAGAGCCTTGAACATCCCCTCCCCTTTTCTTCCTCTCTCTGGTTTCCTTTTTGCACTTTGCAGATTTGGGTCAGACATCTTGCATCGTGTATAAAAAAGATAGAGAGGGAGGGAGGGAGGGGTGTTTCTCGCATCACGTGACCACCGTGCACAAATTCCCTCCTATCAGAAAATATTGTCAGCTTCCAGACAGCACCTTGTAACTTCCATCACAGCTGAGCAACAAAAGCACACAAAGGAGGAGTGAGACGTGTGATTTCATCACATGTTGAAAGTGAACAAACAGAACAGACTGTACCTGCAGAGAAATGACTGAGACTTTCTGCTCTGTCCCCGTCTTCAGCTTCTTGACATTTTCTTTAACCACGGCTCTTAATCCCACTCTTCGCCATCAGATTCTTTTCTAGTCCTTTCTTTCTTAATTTTCAGCTCCTGCCGTCACACTGACAAATCACCAGAAACCCTCCACCAACTTTCAGCTCCTGCTGCTGATGAAAAAAGGTGTAAATCAATTTAGAATGACCAACTATGCTTTTTATTGCATCTACTTGGTGGACATTAATTTCGATTTATGAATATTTCAACACAAAAACCTGACACACAAGGATTTCATTAAATTCTTTTCTGAGGAACTGGCAGTATAAAAAGTAAACACATGAATTGCATTTGTGGCCCCAACAAGAAAGCAGTCACTTGAAAGAATGGAACTGACTGTAAACGCCGCCTGAGAAGGCAGTTCAACACAATGTGACGAAAAGATGTGTTTCCTTTCAGCCATGTCTAATAAAAAAACTAATAAAAACATTCAGGTTGACCAAAAATATGTCAAAGCATCTAGACAAAAAAATCAAAGCAACATTCCAGAAAATGTAAAAACACACTAACTGAAGATGTGAAAAAGAAATGATCAGAAAGAGGAGTCGTTTGGATTTCCATCAATGAGCCAAACGCACCGACATCAGGGTGCAGTAAAGTGATGGACTGTGGAGGAAGTGATGGACCACCAGTGATCAAGCAGATGATGCTGGAGCTTTGGTTTGGTTCAGATCCAATTAAACTCATTTAAAATACTGCTTGAAGACATAGACTTTGATGTTGGGATCAATGTTGAGTAAAAAAGCAGAGGAAATGTGGATATTTTAGACATTTTTCTCTATCAATCAAATTAAAAAGGAAGTTTGGAGATGCTGAGCTCATAAAAAAGGGTGATGATGTTTAAACATGAAACAGCTCCGGGATGTGAAAAGCAGACGGTCTGAATCTGATGGTGGGAATTGGAAAAGAAAACTTCTGATGACAAGGCTGCATCCTGCACAGCTGATCTTCCAACTGCTGAGTGGAAAAGGTTGAAAACTGCTGAAGTCATGAATGAAGTCCTTAAACAAATCAAGCTGTCATCAAGGCAACGGGAGCTGCAACAAAATACCATTAATGACTTTTCTTTTTGCTTCACACGTCAAATAATTTTCATAATTCCTCAAGGCAGATGGATTATGTGACTGATTTTGTTTTTCTTTTTTTCCTTCCCAGGGGGCAGCAAGCTCAAACTCTCCACCAGCTTCATGCAATTCAGTTTAGTATTCCTAGTGTACTACTCTTTTCAAATAAAATAAGCAGGCAAAATGAAGCAGGCCAACACAACAGAGTTCATTTAAGCTGATGACTAAAAAAGTATCAGCTATTAATGCTTTGGAAACTGCGGAAGGGGGAAACGGGTTGGCAGCCGGTCAGTAAAGATGATTAAATAATTCTTCTGTTACTTAACTGAAATGTTTCAGTCTGATAAAAAAAGCAACATGGATGTTGTAATAAGGAAATCAGTGGACAATATAAACATATTTCATATATCTTACTATAGAAATCAACCTAGGTCTCTGATTTAGAATCTTTGTAGAACAGAGCAGTAATCATGATGCTTTTATTATTTTTTTTATCATCACAAACCTGCAGGTCAGCAACTTTACTGACAAAGACAAACGATGCAAACATGCCATCACGGAGCTTACCAACAACAGAGATATAGATCTCCATTTGTCTTGTTTTCTTCCTTCCCTGAGCTCCTTGCAGCCAATAAAAGCCGGTCTGTTTGTTCTTCTCCTGCATGGTACACCTTTTTCCCCCTCACTACTTCAAATATCGGCCTCTTGAATCTCTTTCCTGAACCTGTCGCTGTATTTACTTATTCATTTACCTTATTTACATATGTTTTTATTTTCTTGCTGGTGTGTGAACTGATACCGTGAAGGGAAATAATGTGGTGCCAGTTTCTTAAGGTTGCTAATGTCTTGTCACCAGACAAACCATTGCAGGATTTACAGTGGGGCAGGTGTGTCTAGTGAATACCGAACAGTCATTGTGAATGGATCTCTGACAAGCTGATACTACCTGAACGACATCATTAATCCAATCACTGTGCCTCTGCATGAGCAACACAGGTCAGATTTTATCTTCATGGATGCCAATGCCCCTCCTCATCATGTTTGCATCATTAGGGAACAGCAGCAGCTACACATGTATTAACATGAATTATTAACATTTTTTTATTTAAAAATTAAAGGTATTCCTCTCACGAGTCTCTGGATCCAAATTCAATACATCAGAATTATTAATTATCAAGTGCCAAAACTACACATTGACACTTTCCAACTAGACTTAATGGGAAAAAGTCTCAAGGATGTAATTCTTCAACTACAGTTGCATTATATATATATATAGCATTTTTTATTAAAGTTTTTAAAATCACCAATTCTTCTATGAAATTAAGAGAAGAATTATTACATTTTCTTCCAATACATATACTTGAATATCCATATATTTTAAAATTGGCATATAAATGAACAATTAAAGACTAATAATTTAAATCTAGAGCTGCAAACCAAAAAAATAACAAATATCTCCAGATACATTTTACATGAATCTTGGTAAGGGGGAAAAACGTACAGGTTTACTGAGAAACTGCAACTATCATATATCTTGGGTGGATAGAGCAGTCGTCTGCTAAACAAAAGGTCGGCGGTTCGATTCCCCTGAATACATGTTGAAGTGTCCTTAGGCAAGACACTGAACCCTATGTTGCCTACCGATGTGCCTATCGGGTGTATGAATCCTTAGAAAAGCACCAAGCATGCTCCAATCCAGGTGTGTTTGTGTGAATGTGTGAATGAGCATCTAGTGTCAGAGTGCTTCCAGTGGTCACATGACTAGAAAAGCACTATAAAAAGTACAGCCCATTTACCGTTTATAGGATTGTTTATTCATCTGGTTTCATTCTCATCCATTAAAGTAGATACCAGATCAATCACCCCAGTTAGAAGCTGCATCCCTCATTTTTATCGCTTCATATGAATAAAGACAATCCTGTTCATTCCGACTCAGAGGGTCAGAACCGTGCTGTGAAATCGGTGATGCCTAATGAACATAACCACCTAAGTGCCTGCCTGATGAAACACACAGCCTTCCCTGGTTCTCCAGCTTTGAACCCATCTTTTTAAAAGCACTAATTAAAAGTCTCAGATGGATCAGGGAAATTACCGATTAATAACCTCTTAAACGCAGGAGGAGCAACCGTCAGATATCAGCTCCCAACACTGAAAAGAGGATATTTCTTCAAGGATTCCCTGTTTATTCAACAGTAAAGATTTGATAAATCACAAGGAAGTAATGCATGATCAAAGCTATACTGGCAGAAAGCGTAATTTACATTTACACATAATTCAATAACTTAGTAAACTGAACAGCGGCCCAGTATCAACACTAATTTCCACTGATCAGTTGGATTCGTTTTTAATTAAATCCAACTGAACTCATTAGCCATTTATTTGTAGGTATTCATGCAACAACCATTTTTCTTAAATTTGACCTTAAACATTCATGCCAACTCTTCAGTTATTTATCGTTTTTTTTAATTAATTCTATTTATTTTCCTTTTGTTTAATTTATTAATCATGATTCAGTAAAAAATATTAAGATATAGAATTTGGTTTATATTGCTCAGCCCTAGTTGCAGCCAAACAATTTAAAAGTTGATATTCTTTTCTCACAAAACAGTAAAATTATCATCTAATCAATTCATTAAAAAAAAAAACGTCAATTCATTTGATTGTTAGAAATATCTCATTGTAAAATGACCAAGCAAAACTAAATACGATTCAAGTTTCACATCTTAAGTCATATGAAACAATCTAAAAACCTGTTTGTACAATTATAAAGCAGACATTTCATCACACATTTGAGAGAATATTCAACATAATAAATGGTGTTATTGTAGTAGCCCATGTCCATGCTGTGCAGTATACCTTGATCCCAGAGGAAGAGAAAAACACCAATGTGACATGATGAACAACACAAGCCTTCACCTCACTCTGCAGCTTTTTTTTATATAAACTTCATTAGCCACCTTTTCTGTAGCACACCACCTATTTTACAGCACTGCGCAAACCAAAACACAGTCTACAAAAGTACATCACAGCACTTCGCAAGTTATCAAAATATATAAATCAATAAATGCATTCTTTCTACTAAACCAACCTTGTTCTTCACAGTTTCAATTAGTCTTCAGCTTCATGAAAGGGGGAATGAAAAAGGGACATCGCTGTCTTTTCATGTAAACACAGATCCAAACTAAATGAGGCTGGCTTTTTGCCATGACAACATGTTATTGTACCCATGATACATCCAGGAAGTCATGGCCAGGGGGGAAAACAGGCACTGGCTAGCTCACCTCAGAGACACACTCCAACACAACAAGCAGCCATGCATGGTAAAACATCTGTTGTGGGGAATCATGTATGCCAAGCTGGCTCCGCTAATTTTCTCTTTACCTGACAAAAGTTCCTTAATATATTATTACAACAACTCCTTTTCACGTGACATTAACTCCCTTTCATTTACTCTGCCTCTCTAAGGCATAATTAGGTGCTGCAAACTGGTAGAAATTACCTGTTATTGATGCTTTATTTTGCTCTTTTTGCAAAGACAACAATCTAATCACTTTCCTTAAAAATTAGAGCACTGAGTAACAGACATTTGAATACACTGAAAAACAATATTTTTGTTTCCATGAGAACTTTTTTTATATAAAAACCAATGTCTGAAAATGACAACAGTTGGACTTTGGTCCAAATCTAATAACAATAAAAGCAAAAAATGTAGGCTATTTATTACTGAGATAAAAATGATTAACTAGCTGTTCTCCAAAATAAGAAATCCCAAAAGATCCTTACTAAACAGTTACACCGGTGGTTTTTGAGACACTTTCCCATTGGACTTAATGGGAAAGCATCTCAAAACTTTTGAGAAAGGTTGTACATTCCTCAGATAGCCCACCACTACTCTTGAAAAACACTTTAAGTGCAAGCCTCTAACCATTCTTCTTCAAGAGCATGCATTTAGTTTTAGCCTTTTAGAAGCTTCAATCAAGATGGCTTACAAGTGGGGAATAAATTCAAACTTTACAACAAAAAGAAACTTAAGCATAAGCATGTAGCATTAACCTAAAAAAGGAAGAGTACAAATGATCAAGATTTAAAAATGTAAAGATGAAACTTTTTTACATCATGCACCATTCTCTCTCTGAGACATTTAAAGCTACACAAAAGAAATGCCCCCAATTTTGAAAAATATGTTGAATTTTAAGGGGTCGGTCATCAGCAAGGTTGTCTCCGATTGAATTGATGCATAAATGAAAGGAGAAGGACCGCCACTTCCTTTTAATACAAACTGTTAGCTGTCATAGCCTGTGGACCTAATACTCAGTTTCCCATTGGCTCAGGTGATGTGTCAATCAGAAATTTAAAGGTTGCTGGATCAGGAAAAAAGTGCAGATTAGCTCATTTTAGATCAAATGAAGCAGTTTGTGAAATTGTACGTATGCATAGTCTGAACTGGTTGGTCTGAACTTTGGTTTTTGTTTCTGTCAGGATGCCATCAACTAGTGGGGACTTCATATTGGGGATAATATGCTTAATTTTACAGTTAATCGTGGTATTTAATGCCATGATTAAATAAATGTAAAAAATCTTTTCCAAAAAGGATGACATCTGTATAATTTCAGCAAATTGGTGCAACTTCCCCACTCAAAAACAAATATTTTTTCTCCAAAAGAGTTGTAGAAGAGGCGGCAGAGGAAATTATTCCCTCTAAATAAAAGGGATTCAGCCATCTTTGTCGGATTTTTCAGTTACAGAGGAAAGACAAAGACAAAGTTGTCATTGTGGAGGATGGTTCGCCAGCCTGTAACACTGCGTTCACACCAAAGTGCAAGTAAAATTATTCGCGCAAATGAATTACATGTTAAGTACATGAAAAGATGCAGAGAGGAGGGAAAAACAGCTCTATATGACCAACTAAATGTTAAAGAACTGGGTTCAATGATGTTAATGATGTAACACTAAAATTTGATGTTATGTCAATCGTAATTTTGTAATTACGTACAGATAGGACTTACAGCCCAACGTGCCGCATTCATCACTGTTCACTGAACATTGCATAAGATGAGAACAATCAAAACGTGCCTTCTTTGCAGAGTTTTGCCATTTAATCCAACTTTTTTTCAGGTTGATGGCTTTTAGTTGACCGTGTGCCATAGATTGTAGAAGAAACCATATTCAATTCCAAATATGGTCTTTTTTAATTATTTCCACCATCCATCCATTTTCTATACTGTGCCACTTCTTCCATTTCAAGGTTGCAGAGAAGCTGAAGCCTATTCCAAGTTATGTAAAGATATAAATTTATATTCACCTCTGCCAATGTTCAAAAATATTTTAATAATATTATTTTCTCTGAGAGAAATCCAGAGTTAATATATACTGAGTTAAGAGAGTGACTTGGAATGGGAACTTTTGGTTAGTTTACTTTGTTCTATCATTTTGTCATGGTCAACATACAAATAATATCACAATTAAATACCATGTGATTGTTCACTTAATAGTGTTGGGAAACCAGCTAACAATCGGGATTATTTCATTGACAATAATCGCACAATGAAAATCTCTAACCATGAAAATCCAGCTTCATGTGTGAAATCCTGATTTTGCTTGTTATTGTTGATTGTAAGCACTGTGGCCATTGTATTTAAAATGTTCTATCAATGAAATGAAAACAGCTCTACAGCAAACACATGTCCAGGAATTTAACAAATGCAGCATTGCACAAAACAAGGTGTGTTACAGTGGCTGGTTCACCAGGTTTTTAAGAGCTTTACTCAAGCATGTACTTTTCATGTTTCTTGATCTAAAAAAAAAAGTGTTTCTACAAACGTAGTAATTAAAGTTATTCATTCATGGAAATGTTCTCGATCCGCAGGCTCTACATGCTTTCAGTGAAAATACCATAAATAAATTCAAGAAAATTATAATTTGGTCGTAAAATGACACTCTAAGGCAATCATATGGAGATTTTCAGGCTGCAGGAAAGCTATTGTTAACCAACAACAGACACATTGTTGGCCGTATCATAAAACAAATGTTGCCACAACAAGATGACATGAGGCAGAACAGCCAATTTGTGTAATCATTTAAATCTGCACCACAAAGCCTCATAAGCGCAAAACCATTTTTAAATGCCATCAAAGCACAATACAGTAACACCAGGTGAGATCAATGTCTGTAGCCTGGATTCAGAGAGTACAATACAGGAGTCATATCTAGCTAACAAATTTATCATAGTACTAATATTTTCCCTCCAAAAATCACTTGAGTGTTGGAACATTGATATAATTTTGTATTTTGATGCCTTTGACCAAACTGTACAAATGTTCTAGCATTGAAGCTCAAGAAACAATTGTGTGCTCTTAAAATAGTAAATATACTCATTTGTAACCTTTTCAAATATTTTTCATCATTTCTGGAGATGCAATTATTCATAAAATAAGACAGTCTTTCTACTATTATTTATTCTTTCCAGACAGATGTGATCCAGTCATTTACCTTCGATTTTCCCCATAAAACTAATACAGAAATTAAAATTAAAATGTCTTTTTGTAACGCATTCCAATCAACACGCCAAATGTGATGCAGAAGCATCTTCTCCTTCTACAGAACAAACAAAAACAGGCAGCAGATCAGAACAAAGCATTTCAGCAGTGTGCACAGCGTGGATGAGTCCATCCTCTCAGTGTGAGTATGTGTTACCCATCACCAAAAATGAAAGGAGCAGATGTTTTGTTTCACCTACCTGGCTGGGCTGATTGGAAACGCTGATACACTCAGGTTCAAGCTCGCGGTTAAAACAAGTATAAAAATGTTAAGGGGTAAAAATGCAAAAGAAGAAAAGAAAGTAGTCCTGTTGTGGATAAAAATGCACCGTACTGCTGTTGCAGTCCCTCTGCGTTAAGTTTGTGTAGTGTCGTTGTGTTAAGTGCCAGGGGAGGACTGGGAACAGAGAGCTGTGGAGGGGCTTTAACACGCTGCTGGCTGCGCCGCTGGCTGCCACCGTCAGCTAACTGAAGGCTACTTAGCTCTCTGTGTTAAGTTTGTGCAACGCTGCCTTGTTTTTCGTTTCTAGTAGTTAGAAAGGCAATATCGAGAGCAGCTACCCGAGGACCCTACGCCGGGGACTTTAAAATAAATACCTGAGAGCTTATCTTGAGTAGGCTACGCTCCAGCTGCCAGACGATGAAGCCGCTTTATAGTAGACAGTTAGGCTAGCTTAGCTAAACGACGTTAGCCTGTGTTGCATTCGCGGAACACTAAGAACTCGGAATGTCCTTTATCCGCCTTTGTTATATAAAGGACAACTTCCCTAAAAGTAGAATTTCCCTCTCGATAACTCGGTAAGCTTATAAAATATCAACTTCACCTTTTAAACGCAACCCTACTAAAAGAACATTCGCCAAATACTGTAAAATCATGTTAATTTGATCGAGCAACAGGCAACGTACCTGTTGCGCTTTGTAGCTTTTCTCTTTCGTCAATTAGATTAGCTTATTAGATTGTTGACAAGCTATTTACGTTTGTAGAAAACTTACTATGCAACTTTTTTTCATCACGCACACTAAAGTTAAAATTCACGCTTTTTGGTGAGCTCACTTCCCACTTCCGAGGTTGATTGAATGCAGCATTATCTACTAGTGTCGCAGTCAGGTTAACAAGACAAGACGAGGCTGCTTGATGACCGTTTTATCGAGTACCTGTAGGTGGGCTTTCAATGCTAGATTTGATGTCTTTTAATATGCATTCAATAAAGCAGTGAGTGCACATCTTTTATTTTCAATTTATATTATATGTTCTTTGTTTGTTCCATATTGTGAGATAGAATATTCATGAGACTTTGGAAATAAGAATAAGCTGCTATTGTCTGCGCTTTGGCATGTCACTGTGCCTCATTACTCAATAATCCTCTATAATATATTCATGAGATCTCAGGGCTAGCATCTCCCGCAGAGAAAGGCTTTTTCCTGTCCCTCCTCCTGAAGTCTGGCAGCTGAATGACTGCAGACCAGAGCAGCAGATCGTTTCAGAAAGAAAACGAGGAGGAGGATGGTTGTATCATCCAGCATGACGTCACTTGCAAATGATCACGTATATATGATCCATACTTCATGGTCCATAGTGTGTGATTGCTACTAGCTGCCATGGTGCACCTGCAGCATCTTAACACATTAAATATGTGAAATAAATGCCTCTTCACACACATGGAGACATCTGTGTCTCCTGGAGCCTGGCAGTGCTTTGGAGTCATTAAAGGTGTCTGCAGTATCTTGCCAGAGGGCAGTGCAGCGTGAAGAATAAAAAGTCCAACCTGCCTGTGTTTTTCAGACCTCTGTTGCCCTGGAAACAGGTTCCTGAGATTTCCCATTTCTTCATTTTTTTTCCCATCCATATCACCCCCCCACCCCACCACCACCTCTACGCTCCACATGCTGCAGCTGCCTTCCTGCTTCCTCCCCCACGACCTGCCGCATAGTAGAATCATGCACAGTTCCAACCTACTGCAGTCATTTCACAATGCCACAGGACAGAGCCTACATAACCATGCAGAGGATCGACTGAGGATGTGACCCGGCTCCGACTCAGACTCTGAACAACCACCACTGCTCCCAAAGAAAGGACTGAGAAAAAGGGGAGGGCAGAGGACACAAAGGGGAAAAGCAGAGTAATCTCTGATAGATAGAAAATTATCTTTAAAAGTGTTCCCTCTTTAAGAATGTTCTCAAATTAATTATACTCATGGGAGTGTGACGCAGAGTTCATACAGATGGTTTGCCATATTGCATGCACTTATTTCATAACTCCAGGTATTATTTGGAACATTGATGCCCAAAAGTGCTAAATAGAAGAGGCACATGGAAAGCAGTGGACGCCGCCTGTCTCCTCACTTTCAGGCCTTTTTAAGTCATCCTTGTGTTTCTGCAGTGTTATGTGTGCATTCCTGTGTAGTGACTTCTCTTTGGCAGCAGGCAGAACATTCCAGGGAAATGGCTGACCTAGAATAACACACACTGACTCCGAATTACGGAGGCAGCGAGGTCCTCCGCCCTTTCACTGGCCGAGCTCGCTGAAACCGCTGTTTACTGTTGGTGTGGAAAAACATGGCCACACTGTGCAGCGTGTGGATGCAGCTGGGGGAGCAGCTCACATGACTGTTATCACTAAAACATATGACAATGTCGGCCCCTCCAGCCCCCCTCAGTTGTTCCACTGTGAACTTTACTTTTTTGGATTTTCTGAGTCAACGTATTAATTTTAGCCCGTCAGTTCAGCTGATGGGCTAAAATGATGATGCATGGACACAACGTTCTTATCTTACAGGTCTTTAGCTGATCTGGTTTTGTCCAGTAGTGACACATTACAGCTCATTTTACATATAGTGAGGTGCAGTGTTTTATGCTTTCAGATTGATAGTTTGTATGTCTTTTTTGTATTGAGGTATCATAATCTAAGTTTTTTTTTAAAGGAATCTGTCAGCAATACTCATTGTGAATGAAGAAAAATCCACATCTTACACTTGAAAGGATCTATAATTTTTGTATCAGCAAAATACATCCAAATCCATTTAAATGATTGCAAAATAAATCTTTATTTCGTAGATTAGTAGATGGTCAGTAACGTTTGATTTAAGCTTGTCATTCTAATAAAACCTGAGGTTCCCCAGTTTGGGGACAGATCATTCCAAGCTGGTCCAAAACAACAATTTAGATATTCTGTCTGAACTGTTTAATAAAACCTTTCTAATTTAACCTTTGGAGAGATCAGGATCACATATTGTACTATGATTTGGTTGAGGTTTACGGCTACAGCTTGTGAATTTTCTGTAGAATAGAGCTGAGAAGTGTGTTAAGTATCAGGATAAAGCCTCTGCAGATCATTGAATACATGTAGGAGGTAACAAGAGCCACAGGATATAATGAAATGCTGCATCTTTGGGAAAAGGACACTCATTCCTCTTGATAGTTTTTCTTTTTTTAAGGCAAGCCTGAAACCTTTTCTATTAGTGCTTTATGCCATTTTCATTTATTTGTCACCAATAACACAAATAATCGTATAAAAGTGTTCCCTTTCTTATGAGTCTAGAGGTATTCAAATAGAGCTTGCTGTTCCAGAGAAAAGTTAATTTCATGATGGGTTAGTGTTGTATTTTCAAGCAGAGGCCTGAAAAGGCTCAAAGGGTTAAACATGAAGATAACAACCAGAGGTCAAGTTTCAGCCAGATTAAAGGTCTGGACTTACATAACAGTTTTTCTCCCAGGAGTAAAATGACTTTTCTTTCTTTTTTTTCCATCATATGGCAAATGTTCAGGAAATCTTTTTTTTCCTTAACCAAAGTATAACTTCATGTCTCTTCTATCATAGTTTTACTTGGGGAATATATTCAAAGATCATGTCTTTTCTCCAAAACCTACATTTTTCTTCTCTTTGAAAATATATTATCTAATTTAAGAAAATGAATAATAAATTATCCATAAAGTGTTAAATACATACAAGTTCAAGTCTTAATAATGTTGTTTTATGTTAACATGTGCACATTGCCTACTGTATTTGATGCTGCAGTTTTAGGTTAGTCTGTCATTGTGCTGCACATCATCTGCTGATTTTTTTCTCTCAGAAGAAACCAGCAACGATTTTAGATGTATGGAGTAAAAGGTTCAACAGTGCCCTCTTAAGGAAGCCAGAGTTGTGTGTGACCATCTCAGGGAGGATTTGCTGTCATCTTGTGTTTTAGAATCAAACTACAGTCAGCTCAGTGTAAATCTGCTCATTTTAACTGCAGTTTAAACTTATTTTGTGTTACATCTATGACATTGGCAAGAAAATTTTACTATGCTATAGTTTGTATTTATAGCTCGAAAATGTAGAATTAGTTGGCTTGGAATATTATTTCTTAAAGATATTCATTTATGTCTATAGTAATTTAGTCTTTGCAAATACCTGATTAGAGGTTTTATTTTTTATGACACATTTTTATGATGTTAAAACTGAACCAGAAGCAGAAGGTTGTTAGTGCTGAAGCCAAGTTGATCTGTTTGATGTGTTTTCTTTTTTATGCAGGTGACTCTACCCTGTGCTGCATCCAACTCTTAATGACAAAGAAAATTCTGTGTTCAGTCTCATAACAAATACAAAAGTCTATGGTATGAAACTACTGGCTCTAGAGAAGCAATCTAAGATTCCCTATATAAGTAATATATTTGTGTGGGTAATAAAAGCTTATTAATTTATGTGACATGTTGGTGCAGACACAGGATTTCTTAACTTAGGAAATGAGCAGTATGATTTATGCAGGCCCTCTTTTCATCAATAGTTGTTCAATACTTTTCTTCAATAGCAAATCAAATCTGCTATGTATGATATTGTATTTCTGAGGAAATATTCAGGCTTTTCTCTGAGTTCAAGATGAGAAATCCTCAAGCTGCACTGTTACTTGTCGGCTTCATACAGCCAGATGCTGATATTTTGAGACATTAACACTAGTTCTCTCCTCTGTATCTATGTTGGCCAGGAAAATGGGTCAAGCGGTGTCAAGTCATTTGTCTTTTAATTCTCTAGCTAAAATGACATTTTGATATTTGTTTTTACGTTGTAAAGAAGTTTGTAATGCACCATGATGTATGAAAAGGGCTATACAAATAAAGCTTGATTTAATTTTATTTGAAGCTCGGGGGGAAATATGCCTCGTCATATTTTCTAGTATTTTTAAATTTTGGTTGTTGAAATGTCTTTTGTTAATTAATCAACATTTGATCTTTGGATTGTTGACACATTAGTCCATTTCTGTCCAGCAATGTAAAAGCTATACTTTTTATTTAGCAGAACTGCTACCCTTCCTCCACTCTCGCACCATGACACTGCGCAGCCGCAGTTCCCTTCAGCTCACTTTCGTTTTCGCCTGCAAGTGAGAGTAAACTTCCGTCTGCGTGTATTGGCTTGACCCTGGCAGCTGTTAACAGATGAAACTAACAATTAACAATTTCGTGGCATTTGAATATAAGCGTCTCTGCTAAAGGTTGGTTTTTGCTCCTCTTTGATTGTTCTGTTTGCGCGTAATTCCGCGCGTAAAAGCGCGACTGTAACCTGCTATGTTGGTTCCATAGTTTTACTTTCAGGTTGCCAGACAACCCGAGTCTTTTATAAAAGGGTTAAAACAAAAAATACATACAGAGAACATCTTTTATCCTGTTAAACGTGTAGCTGGATGTTTCTTTCCTCTGCTAGATGATTTGTGCAGGTTGTGTTTTTACAACCCATCTGACATGAGCAAAGTTCAGTCTGCACGCTCTCTCTCTCTCTTCCTCCTTTATGGCTGCAGGGATGAAATGATACTACAAATATAAGAAAGATCAAGACTTTTCTTTGATTTCCATTTTGTGATTATGGATCATCACATGTAGATTCCCTGAAATAATCCCTGAAATTCCAGCTGTTTGGGTTATACAGATGTTCATGGATCCCAGTGGATGGAAGATAATTTGATCAAGTCAGAATTAGCTACTATAACAATCCTCTACTGCAATCCAAAATATTCAGGTGATATTTCTGAAATTATTTTAAAACAAAAAATTAGTTGGATGATAAAAAATGGCCCAAATAAGTTTTCTTGACACAAAACTACAAAAATAATATTTTACACTGCAATGTTGTATTGTCACCTGGGTAAGATGGACTCCAATGTGTATTTAACATTTTTCCATTGGCTGTTGCACGATATTCCTTAAACTGGTATAAACTAGTCAGTCACACTGTAAGACAGGATAGACATTCAAAGTGTTTTTTTCTTTCATTGCTTAACTTATTTACTTGTTTCTGTGAAATGTTTATTATGTCTGTCTGTGACTATGTTGGAATTAATTATAGTAAAGGATAAAGACGCCTTATCACTGTAAGAGATTGCAGCAGCAAAAACCGGTGTACCTTTGCCTGTAATTCCTCTAATGACTCTCCTTTCTCCTTGATCTTCATTTCTCTCGGTGCATTTTGGTACTTGAGATTCACAATATTTTGCAGCAAATGGTGTCCGGGTCATGTGCAGGAGGACAGAGGAGATGAGACCTAAACTAGAGAAATGAAATGAGCTAAAGAGTTGGCAAGCATGAGGGGAACGTTCGCAAACAGTAACTTCTAGTCTGCAGGTTCATTTACAGAGAAGTAACTGTTAGTTGCTGCATCAGTCTTCTGTTGTTTTTACTGTATATTAAAGGGACAGTGTAAATATCAGTCTAATGTGAGTAATAATGGGTGATTTCTGGGGTCAGTATACAGTGTTTGACACACACTTTGCAGGACAGGATCTGTCTCTCATGGATCATGTGACCTGCAGCATTGCTCTGTAAACGCAGAGGCTCTGCTTTGTTCAACTTTTTCTTCCTTTTGCATCAAACGTTTGTCATGGCTGCATGAAGTACGAGGTGAAAACGGTGTCTTAGAAGGCCTGAAATAGAGAAATTATTGAATGGGCATTATTTGGGGAAAGCAACGAGTTGAGGACCCCCGGTGATCAAAAGTTGCACAATATCTATTTAACAGCATTCCTGGTTCTGTGTTTTTAATTCTTAGCTTACATTTATTTTATTATATTACAAATATATGTACATATATTTTTTTTATATATTTTAATCAATTTATCCATAGTTGTTTATTTCTGTAGATATATCTGTTCTTTTGTAGTCTAGTTACTGAGGCGCTGAATGATTGTTTGAATGATTAGCACATTGTTACTGCTGCTGTAACAACATTCAATTTCCTGTGAAGGATTAATAAAGTATCTTAACTTATTGGTTTTGTTTCTGTAACTACCCATAAAGCACGAGGATTCAGACTGAAGTTCCTGATTATCCTCTGTTTATGACTCTGTACAGAGATGGCCAAGGCGAAGAATCGCAGTGACAGCTCTCAGATGACAGCCATCCTCCAGCCTGATTTTCAGCAAAGCAGTGAAAAGCCCCAAAGTGAAAAGGAGTGCAGCAGCAAAAACAGCTCAGGCCCGGCTAACCCTTCCTCTTCTTCCTCTTCCTCTACTGGAAACCCCTCCTCCTCTTCCTCTTCCTCCGCTGGACCCTCATTTAAGGTTGGAAATGGGGCAGAAGCACACAAGCCGGCGAAAAAAGAAAGGGAGGAGGCTACATCATCGTGCTGCCAGCTGCAAGATTTGAGAAAACTTCCACAATGTGACATTAAGCTGGGACACCTGGACTTCGGCAGGGGTCACACCGTCCTCGTAGATGTAAGGCAGGATCATAAATAAGATAGCAATGAGAAAAACAAAAGATTTCACCTAAATATTTCTCTGAAATGTTTTACGTTTTACTGTATTTAACGGTACGGTACGGTTTTAAGCAAATTGTTAACCATAAAAAGATGCAAAATATCTCAGAAACTCTGTGTGTCATATATGATACATTTGGGTTTAAACACGGTTGTGTTTTAGTGAAATACTTCATGAATATGACTCTTCTGTTTGTCTTCTAGGTGCAGTCTTTTAACTTTGCAAAAGCACTTATTCCTCAGGAAGGTGGAGATAAGTGGAACAGAGACTACGTAAAGATGCCGTGTTCACCATCTAGCACCGCTGTCCCAACAACTTCTTTCAGATTTATGGTAAAGAATGAAGGAAATCATGATTTTACAATGTCTTCCATTAGCTTTCAGACTGGGTCCCTCCTGAGAAGTGATACAGAAGGTTCTGACAGGTCTTCTTTTCTTTTCTGTATAGTTCTTTATTAGTGACACAGCTGGTTATTTAAAATAAGGTTCATTAGAGGTGTGGTTGAGGTGGGGTCCTGCTGAACCGGAGTTAGCCCGTAGCTCTACATCTGACATCACAGGCTGCTGCATGTCCAGTTTCTTGGTTTACTTGTTTGCTGGGTGACTTCTTACAAAACTCAGCAGGATGCTTAAAGACGCCCACTTTCAAATGAAACAGGAAGTAAAGTTGACTAAGACTAAATCTCAAATGCTTGCAAACCCAAAAACAAAGTCTAGATAGATGAACAAAACCTTCATGGAACCACTAACCGTGATCATTTCATGTGCTGTCAGGTCAGTTTTTGGATTGTCAGAGATAGTTTGGAAAATAAGGCAATCATGCAGCATTATAGTTACCGTTCACTGAAGGGTTGTGTTTCTGATGGATTTCTGAAGGGATAGATTTTTTAAAATCAATGCTGCAGTCATGACCTTCCTCGGGTGTATCCACTTCACGCCTGGTTGCAGCTGAGATGGGCTCCAGCTCCCCTGAAACCCAGAGCTGGTAATAAGCAGCTACAGAAAACAGCAGAGTTCAGGTACTAATCGGAAAATTAGAATATGCTGGAAAAGTTGTTTTATTCAGGAAATTCAACATGAAAGATGAAACAAATACAATTAATGTACTAAGTGCAGATGCAAGAGTTTCCTTTCAGAGGTCTGACATTTTTGTATTGAAAATCCTTTTTTAAAAATGATTCTAAGCAATATATTTCAATTTTCTGAGATTTTTAATTTGAGATTTTCTGAAGCTGCAAATCCTGATCAGAAAGATCTAAACAAATAAAATATGAAATATATTGATTTGCATACTATTTGTCTATATGTGTACATTTCATCTTTGAAGTTAAATTACAGAAATGCAGCCATTTTTGAGGCTATTCTAATTTCCGAGCAGTACATCTCTGCAGAGAGGTGAACATAAGTAGTGCTGCTAAAGATTCTTTGTTCACTTCCATATTCATGTGTAACTGATGCAGGTTTTATTTGCATAAAGAAAAAAGCGGGAACTAAAAGCAAACAATATTGCAGGGATTTCCTGTGAAAGGACCTGACCCAATGAGGAGGTGGGAACTGATCTCCAAGGAGCTGGAAGCTCTGGCCAGTAAGCCAGCGGTGAGCGCTGATAAAGTGCAGGTACGTATGCATAATCACTTTTTTCACCCTTTTAGAATATGTTTGCTCTAATTCTTTTGAACTTTTCTTGTCACCAGGAGGCCATCCTCAAATATAACCCTAATTACACAGGTCGGTGGTCGTTCGATGCCCTCACCTCATTTGTTAAGGTCATTATTTAACCCTCATCGTCAGTTATTTAAAATATTCTAACAATGTGGTTATAAGAAATTTTACTTTTTTTCTTTCCAGTGCATCCCAAAATCAGAAAACTTCTTCGACACTGTGTTTCCAAAGATTGCTGCCTTGGCATTAAAGCTGCCCAAGGAAATACAGAAGGTATCGCTAAAGGCAATACAAAGTGTTATGTTCACACATGAAACTTTTTTAGTTTTGGAAAACACTGCTAGAGAGAAAAAAAGAGACATATTTAAGAAGAAATGACGTGGTTGTGTCTGAATTGTTTCAGCACATCTAATTTTCAGACAAAACCTTGTTCTGTTGATCAAACATTTCTGTTAATAAACCTATCCAAGCTGTATTCAGCCATTGCTTTGACTACATTATGTCAAAATGAAGTGTTTTTTATTCCATATCTTTCATGTTTTGTTCATTTTGTTGTTTTTACTACATCATTAACTGTTACCTCAATCACTTGTATAAAAAAATGATAATAATTAGGACAGCAAAGCAACATTTTTTTCTCACTGTTAACATTAAAATGTTAAAGTCATGTCTCAATAGCAAAATTCCAAGTTATTACTTCCATTGTTTCCAACTTATGACACCAGGCCCGGATTCAGAGAAGATGCTGTTTCCTGTATACGCATGCTGGTATTGATAAATTGAAAATTTGGCATTTTGATTTTATAACAAGGTTAAGCAGAATATTATCTCTTCCATTTAGAAATGGCCATCTTAAAAACCTTTTAGGTTTTGAGAGACGGTAAATATACAAAACCTGTCGATTTTAGACAAGTTTTTTCCTCAAAGTTTCCATCCTTCAGGTGCTCTGTAGCTTCAAAAAGAAATTTGAGTCATGCCACATTTATCACAAGCAGAATTCCTCCAGCTCTGAAATGTATTAAGAAAAAAACTCAATGAGAAAATTTCTGGACTTTCTGATTGTGTTTCCATGCGCTCAGCCCATCCCGCTGCTTCAGAGAGGACACCCGGCAGCCATCACTCTGTCCCAGCGTCAGATCTCCTGCCTTCTGGCTAACGCATTTTTCTGCACCTTCCCTCATCGCAACGCCTCCCATCCCAACTCAGAGTACCACAACTATCCCTCCATTAACTTTTCCAGGTCAGTGAATGCAGCATAACGTGTGTCTCCGTGCTGTGTTCATGCTGTGGTAAAATCATCGTTCCACATGCAGCTTGTTTGGAAACTGTTCAGATCGGAAGAAACAGAAGCTGCGGGCCATCATGTATTACTTCAAGGTGATGACGGGTAAGTGGAAACCTCGTCTGATTGGTTGCTGTGGAACATACCAGAGAAGTTCTTTGATGTTCTTTTTGTTTTTGCAGAAAACCCCCCAGAAGGACTGGTGACATTCGAGAGGCGTCGCCTCAATACCAAAGACACAAACTGGAGAAGGTAATGATTTCTCCTCTCTTTTCTTTCAAATTTATATCAACATGTTCATAATTCCCTATATTTTTATGTAGGTACATAAATGAAATGAAAGTGTCAGGGATGGGCAGAGATAGGTGGTGGTTAATTTCTCTGGGTGAG
>JAVQJG010043388.1:0-14050 GCA_036024015.1 Craterocephalus amniculus | reverse complement strand
GACAGTCTTAGTTGTATATGTTGTAACTAGTATGGATTAAATGGTTTTCTGTATATGGTATATTGTGTCCCTACCCCCACTCCCCACACCTCTCTCTCCCCTCCTTCTTCTCTCTCTCTTCTCTTCATCTGTCCCCTCCGGTCGAGTCCAGCAATGAATTAATAAAGTTTTTCTCCTCAAGAGAGACTTTATACATGCAGTATAAATCCCTTCTTGATAGAGTAAATTTGCCCAGCACCAAATAGCAGCCAGACAATCATTCTGCTTGGAACAATGCTGGACAAGACAGGTTAAAAAAAAAAAAAAGAAAGAAAAAAAAAAAAAGAAATAACTCTATAAGCTTCAGAATATCCATAATTCAGCTGCTTGCCTTATCACCAAAACCCTTCCTTTCACCACATTACCCCAAACCTGCAGCAGCTGGCTCCCTGCACACATTCAAGGCCATCCACAAGCCCTCACCCCCTTATTTACCAGGTTTTCTGCACATTGGGACCTCCATCCGCTCCCTTAGGTCATCCTCCTCCATCCATCTCGCCTTCCAGCCATTTAAGGGGAGTCAAAATGATTTACACAAGGTTGTACAAGTTACATTTGTCAAAGCTGCAAACAGCCAACCAGAGATCAGTGGAGATTTTCTGAGGGCTCAAATTTTCAGGGAGCCAAAACTTTGGCTCTATGTTTTCCTTTTGAAGATGAGTTAATGTATTATTCACTCATCAACTCAAAGAAACCGAAGGTTAGACTAAAATTTGCCATCCATGGTTGATCACAATCCGCTCATAATGCGTGACATTCAATAGAGATTTTGACATTTTTAATTCCATTTGTTTATTTATTATTTACTTATTTTCAAGGGTAAACTGAAAAATCTGCCACCATGGCCACAGCCCCCAACTTTCCCCACCTCACCGTGCCACCTCTCGCTGCATCACTACTTGCAACAGACAGTGAGGAGCAAAGTGAGGATGACCTGTAAGTCTTACTTCAAAGACATATTTAATGCAAATTCAAAGAAAGGATTCAATGAAAAAATAAAAGAAAAGCTTGTCAGTTAATTAACCTCATGTATAACATGCTGTGCTTGTTCCAGGAGCCCTCGCCAGTCATATCATTTGGCCAATATGAATAACAGCAATAACAATGAAGAGTGAGTACAATTTGAATTCACAAAATAATGCGACTAGCTGTCCTCTGATAAACTTTTAAACCAGTTTACTTAGTGTTTTAATTGTGTTAATTATTTTTTTCCAGAGAGAAAAAGGAAAGCCAGAAAAAGGAGAAGAAAGAGAAGAAAGAAAAGAAGGAGAAGAAAGAGTAATTATTTCCAATTCAAACATTATACACCTTTCAGTTGATATTGCATCCCCTGATGTATTAATACACTTTTCAGAAAGAAGAAGAAGAAGGAAGGCAAAGAAGAAAAAGTAAAGGAAAATGACGAAAAACAAAAGGGCACAGAAAAAGAGGACAAAGAAAAGGACACAGAGAAAGGGGAGAAAGAAAAAGAATCGGAAAAAGTTGAGAAGGAAAAAGAATCAGAAATAGATGAGAAAGATAAGGAAAAAGAAGAGAAAGAAAAAGAATCAGAAAAGGAAGAGAAGGATAAAGAATCAGAAAAAGGTGAGAAAGAAAAGGAATCAGAAAAAGAAGAGCAAGAAAAAGATTTAGAAAAAGGTGAGAAAGAAAAAGAATCAGAAAAAGAAGAGAAAGAAAAAGGATCAGAAAAAGATGAGAAAGATAAGGAAAAAGAAGAGAAAGAAAAAGAAAAGGAGAAAGAAGCGAAAGAAAAGGAAAAGGAAAAAGAGAAAGAGAAGGCAAAAGAGAAGTAAGTAAATCAGTATGAAAAATCTGTTAGCAGATAGTTTTTAAAGATACTGTGTGCATCTATGTATTTAATTTCCGGTCACATCCTTTTGTCTCTTTCTTTCTTCCCAGACCCAAGGAATTGTTTGTAATTAATCCTGCTGGGAATTTGTATTACAACTGGCTGTTTATCATTGCAATGCCAGTGATGTACAACTGGACCATGATTGTAGCCAGGTGACTGTCACTTCAGTAAATCCTACAGTGTAACACTTCCCCTAACTGTTCGATTATCACATGAATCTAATTCATCACTTTATTGCAGTGATGAACGTGTGAGTGTGGTCTCTATTTTGCAGCGACTAACTGGCCGTTAACTGTAATGAACTTATTCCTCTTTTGCAAACAGGGCTTCCTTTGAGGAGCTGCAGCATGACTACATTCTCTACTGGATTTTTTTTGACTACACTTCGGACCTGATCTACTTGGCTGATATGTTTGTCAGGACCAGAACAGGTAAAACAAACGCAACCTGAGCTTCCCAAAACACATACACTCATAGAGTGATTTTGGTGTATAATTAAGTGAGGATGAAAATTGTTTTTTTTGTAACCTCAGCAAAAAAAGTAAAAACATAGAAACATGTAGAATTTGGCATTAAAATTTCTTTGATCAAAATAAGATCTATATTTCCTGTGGCCAAACTATAACTATATAAAGTGGAACTTTTGTAATGCATACATGATTTGTCAAGAATGTTTGAAATTACTATACTGAAAGTGAGTTTTTTTTCTGCTATGGACAATCACAAAAAGAAAAAGGCTTCAAAATATTTTGAGAATTTCTTCCATAATGCAGCTTTAAACAAGTTATGTTGAAAGTTTCTTTCACATCTAAAAAAAAATTCTTCCAAACAAATGAATCAATGGATATAGAAAACAAATTAATTGGAGTTTAAATGGTGGACTTTATGCATTATCCTTGGGTGTTTACTGTGATGGGATTACTTTTACACGAGTTCATTTTGTATTGTATCTCTTTCAATGCAGGCTACCTTGAGCAAGGCCTGATGGTGAAAGATGAGAAATTGCTTCGGGATTGTTACGTCAACAGCTTCCAGTTTCGTCTTGATGTGGCGTCCATGCTGCCAACAGATGTTTTCTATCTTGTCCTTGGCCTTGACTACCCGGAGATCCGTATTAACAAACTGCTGAGAATTGGCCGAATGATGGAGTTCTTTACAAGGACAGAGACTAAAACCAACTACCCGAACATCTTTCGCATAGGAAACCTCATCATGTATATCATTATCATCATCCACTGGAATGCCTGCCTGTACTTCTCTTTCTCCAAATCTATTGGTTTTGGTGCTGATGACTGGGTCTACCCAGCTCTGGATGATCCAGATGAGCCAGAGTTTGGGATGCCAATGAGGAAGTACTCGTTCAGCCTTTACTGGTCCACATTAACCCTGACCACCATCGGAGAAACCCCACCACCAGCTCTTGACTCAGAATTTTTATTCCATGTGGTTGACTTCTTAGTTGGTGTCTTGATCTTTGCTACCATTGTGGGAAACATTGCCACCATGATTTCCAATATGAACGCTGCCCAAGCCCAGTTTCAGGCTCGCATAGACAATATCAAGCACTACATGCAGGTTGCTATCCACTTAAAGCTTTATAATGAGTTTCTGGTCTTTGATTATTCTATTAACATTCTTGTTTTCTTTTCATTTGCAGGCTCGAAAAGTTGACAAGGAACTTGAGTTGCGAGTTATCAAGTGGTTTGACTACCTGTGGAACAACGGCAAGGCACAGGATGAGAGGGAGGTGCTCAAGTATCTTCCGGACAAGTTAAAAGCAGAAATAGCCATTCAAGTCCACATGGATACCCTGAAGAAAGTTCGTATCTTTTCTGATTGTGAGGCAGGGCTGCTTATTGAGCTAGTGCTCAAACTACAGCCACAGGTGTTCAGCCCTGGAGACTATATCTGCAAAAAGGGTGACATTGGTCGTGAGATGTATATCATCAAAGATGGAAAACTTGCAGTTGTTGCCGATGATGGCGTCACACAATTCGTTGTCCTGGGAAGTGGCAGCTATTTTGGTGAGATTAGTATCCTTAATATTAAGGGAAGCAAAGCGGGAAACAGGCGGACAGCCAACATTCGCAGCATTGGATACTCAGACCTTTTCTGTCTGTCCAAGGATGACTTGATGGAGTCACTGTTAGAGTATCCTGATGCCAAAGCTTTGCTAGAGGAGAAAGGTCGGCAGATCCTACTGAAAGACGGCCTGATAGACCTGGACCCAGCCAACATCAAGCCTGAGGCTAAGGAACTGGAAGAGAAGGTCAACAAATTGTACAGCACGATGGATCTGATGCAGACAAAGCTCAAGAAGATTTTGGGGAATTACAAGACCACGGACAAAACTCTGAGGCATCGCATCGCAGATCTGGAGCGTTTGACCGGAGAGGAAGTGGAAGACGAGGATGAGGATGAAGAAGAAGTGAAAAAAGAGGAGAAAGTAGAAGAAGAGAAAAAAGAGGAGAAGGAAGAAGAGAAAAAGGAGGAAAAAGCAGAAGGAGAGGAGGAAGAAGAGAAAAAGGAAGGAGAAAAGGGTGGGGAGGAAGAGAAAGATGAGGGTAAAGCTGAGGAGGAAGACGAGGAGAAAGCTGGTGAGGCAAAAGGGGAGGAAGTAAAAGAAGATTAGCAAGGCGAATAATAAATCTATGATTTCTATAAAACATTATCTTTTCTCGATAGCTATAATAGAATATTTTTCAAAAACAAATATTTCTCAATGGACTTGCTTCTTAAATGACTCAGAGATGATTACTGAAGACAAAACAACAAACAAAAAGCTGAGATGGATTAAAATATACCCAACTTGTCCCAAACAGTCATTCACTGATTTCCTGTACCGCTTAGTTCAATTCAGGATTAAACAAACAGTATTTATACATTTAAAAACATTGGACACATGATATCAGTGGCTATACTTAATCTTATTAAAGTATTGTGCTCTGTTGTTCCATTTTTTGTTATTCATTGTGATATTATTCATGTATATGTTATACATTTTATGTATATATTCATGATTATATGTAAACAGAGTAAAATCCTGGAAAACCATCTGCTATTTCCATAATTCTGTTACATTGTTGACCAAGCAGAGAGATTCCCAAATAACTCATTTAGTCCAACAGTCATTATTCAGACAGAAAGTTTAACTACCCACCCTGGTTTAATTTTAATTAAACTTGTTTCCACCTGTGAGGTGTTTTAGTGCCTGATCAATATCTGATGTGTTTTGGTCAGACTGGGTGGGACTCTTTTTAAAACTGCTTGGGAAGAAGAGTCAAAGCTGAACTGTCAGTGTTGGAAGGGTGAAACTTGAGGTCACCTCCCATGTTTAATATTGTTTTTTTCTTGTTTAACAGCTTATTTCGTTGCTTTCTCAAACCATCAGCTCTCCCGGTCCAAAATGTACACATTACAGTCCTGAAAACAGCGCCCCTTAAGATTCCGGTGGATTGCTGAAACTTAAGCCGGCTCCTCTGCATTCAATTAGACGCTTGTGAAGTTTTTGTTTGGTTTTTTCTTCCTAAAGGTTTGCACAGCTGACCAAACAACTGCTGTTAAGCCTGGATCTCTTCACTAATGAGTTTGGAACTGAAGAAGTCTTCTGGTATGAGAAGGGAAACATTTTCAAGAGACAAAAAAGTCCAGTTGCCTTCAATTCAAGCTCTTTGGATTACCATGACCCAGATGACAGAATCTCCACCAACAAAAAGTTTATTATTGGAAATTTGGAAGTTTAAAGTACTTTACAAATTTCAGAAGTGAGCACTCCTCAGGCATTTTAATCTTTTTCCTTCAGAATCTCAGGACCGACCCAAGAGATTTTTGCTTATGTACACTATTCTAATCTTGCCTTCTCTGATAGTGACTGACTTTCTTGTCTTTCCCCTTTAGAATATTCCTGAAAAGTCAGATCTATCAGCATTGTAATGGTCAATGACTCAAAATGTTAAATCTAATCATAAGTATTAAAGGTTACTGTTTTAAAGGGATACTGTGTAACCTAGGGCCAAACATCAGCTTAATGTGAGTAATGATGGATGATTTCTGGGGTCAACATACAACGTTTGATCAGTTAGTGCTCCGAAGCGGCTGCCCTCTTCAGAAACCAGACGTTGTAACTTTGTGGTAACGGATCCAGCACACATGGTATCACGTGACCGGCACCATTTACTTTTCCACATCTTCCAGCTGCATTCAATCATTCAAGTAAATATTATTGTAACAGAACATAAGTAAATGCCTTGGGTTAGTTTTATGGTTGGTAGCTGTTATGTTCCGCAGGCTACAGGTTAATGCCAACGTTATCATAACAACCAGGAGATAACTAGAAGCAATCAGTCACGTACCCCCACCAGTAGGGCCCGATCATTAAATGGTGAAAAATCATTTGAAAAACTCCTAGATCCAAATTATTTCACTATAAGTTGGTCAAAGTGGTATGCAACACTATCACAAAACAGGACAGAAACAGTGTATTTTTAAGACAGCATGTGGTCTGTGGGAAGTCACAGGTTCAGCTCCTCCTAGTGGCCAAAAGTTGCACAGTATCACTTTAAATTGGCATTCATTCTTAAATGCTCCCATTTCAAAAGTTTTAAGTTTATTGTCACATTTAGGAAAAAGTTAATTCTATTTAGAATATACTGTAAAGACTGACTGTACACATACAATAAAGTAGATTAAAAGGTCATTTACAACTGAAATGAAAGTAAAAGTACAAGGAAAATTACATTTTTGATGAAAAATTTCAGCTAATGCCTGTTAGGTGTAACATTATGAAATCTCCACTACTTAGTTTACTAGATAATGGGCTTGATTACTGTATCATAAAATCCTTTCATGATAAGGCCATCAACATGACCAACCTGCCAATCAGCAAACATTCCAAGAATTATAGAAGTAAAGAGGAAACAAATATATTTATTTCAGTGTTTGTTGGATGCAGTTACATTGTTTCATATGTTTTTAATTTCATGAATAAAATAACTATATTTGTTTCTAAAATGATAACTACAAATAATCATTATATCTGTCTGGTGTCTTCGTCAATTTAGGTTTCACTGAACCAAAAGGAAAAATGACTTTTCCATTGTCACTGATTTGAGTTGAATTTTCTAGCCAGCATGCACAGTTGAATTCAAGAACTTCATGCAAACCTTTACTGTGTACACAATCAGCCACCTGTTACAAAAAAGCTGAATAACCAGCATCTGTCAGAATACTGAAGAAGCACATGACAAAAAAGACAATAAAATAAATTGTTGTGGATTTACAAACACACCAGAAACATTGCTGAATGAAAAGGAGCTTGTGTAAACCATAAGAAAGAGAACTGAAAAGAAAATAAATTTGGATTCAACAACAACCACCATATCCTACAGGAAAAAAATCCAACAATGAAAAATACTGAAGGACAAGTCTTTTGGAGTTACAAGGTTGCACTGTGACTTTATGAGATCTACATCCAGATCAACAATAAAACAAACCTCCTGCTATCTCAGATGGAAAATATAGGCTATATTACCTTTCCTCTGCCACCATTACTCCCTTACTGGAAGTCTTAAGGTGATTTTCCTTCTCCACCTCACTCACATTCTGTTTAAATTCATAAACTACTCTTCAATGCATGCCAATGCAACCTTATTTTATTCACTTTAGTTTTTGTAATTTTTCTTTTATCTTTATGGATTCTGTCTTTATCTTTGCTGTATTTATCTTGTGCACCTCTGAATCCCAATTTATTCAGTCTGAACCATAATGTAAAGTATTCTCAGCAACATACTGTATAAGAGCAGACAGTGAGGCGTTTTGGTTCGGATGATAATATCGATGATAATATTGGGAGCATTCAGTCATCACATACCTTGAGTGTCTTTCAGTGACAGTACAACAACAATCAGTGCAAGACTTACAGTAGCCAATCTATATACAACTATTAATGAGGATCATCCTTTTTATAAAAATTTGTTATAAGAGGAATCTCCAAATATTATTATCAGAAGAGATTTCACCACAGTTCCAAACTCAACACAAGAGAAGATTTAATCAACATACAGATTAAATCAGAATTTGAATGATTATACCTTAGGGCTAGTTGGAGAATTACATATCCAATTATCAAATTGTACACCAGTAACAGTGTATTAGCTACTTTCCCAAACTGACTATGTTTTCACAAGTAATGCGATTTCTTATGTAAAAGACAACCAAACAGCCACCTGTGACAAGTGATCATAAAACGGAATCATTAAGTTTAGCCATAGGAAATCATATAAAACCATCCACCAGGTGGTGTCTTTACTACGTTAATACAGAAAGAATGGACATCCTTCATGGAAATGTCCAAATACAATTAATCTGCTGCATCAACATTGTGGGGAACAAGCAAAGAAGTATTGTGAAAATGATATATTGATCTCACAAGAAAAAAAAAATTAGAAGTAGAAAATCACCAAGTAGGAAACACCAGATAGCAAATGAAACAAAAAACTTAATCAACAGCAACCAAAATTTCAAAACTTTTAACACACAATGATGAATCAAGTAAATGTCTGCAGGCAAATACAGGGTAAAAAAGGCAAAATACTCCACCCACCCAGTGTGGATGGCTGTTGTAGGACTTTTGGTTATTTTGTTCCAGTCTGCTCTTACTAATCCACTATGTAAAGCAAACCACTAAAGACAACAAACAAACATGGGCAGGTGCAACCCAGGGCTTTACCTGTGTGAGTGCCACATATTTATTCGAATGCACCACAACAGACAAGGAGGACAAAGGGGATAAATACTGATCTCCAAAAAGTGCTGGGAGAGTGTGACATGATGTAGTCTGCCTGGGCTGGTGGAGCTGGGGACGGGAATGTTTTGTGTGTTTTGGACCCTGCTGTATCCTTATCTTTTATTGGAATGTGACCCATTTCCTGGCTCACTTGACCCAGCTTTTCGAGGATGACCGACAGAATGATATTGTTGCAGTGTTGTGCTTGAGGGATCGGTTATAACGGCAAAGCCTTGTCAGTGCAGGAGAATAAACAACAAATTGAGTGTCATTATCTGATTCCTGTTAAAAACAAAAAAAACAATCTAATTATTTTTCTGAATCAGAGTAATTCTGTTAAATTCAGAGACTGTAGTCTAGCAATACCTGGATGAGTCACAACAAATCAATTTTGGTGAAGCCCAACCTATAACAGCAACAAGGCTAAAAGGAAATATGGCAAAATATTTTTATTGTATGATCTCAATTATTCACTGACCTAGTCAACTAAGGTTCCCTTAGGATCCTGCTTTTAGGCAGAATTTTATTTGACTGCTTTCCAAATTTAGCATATTGCTAACTCTAACAAATTGGAATTTTTTCAACTATAACACAAACTTTTTTACATATATTGCAGCCCTAATTTCCAAAAAATTCTGTAAGGGCTGCATGTGAGAATGCAGACAATTTAATGCATGATGCATCAGCTGCAAAGAAATAAGCTGCTTAGTGCTGTTTTCTCCTGGCCCGCACATTAACTTCCATCAGGATTCAGATACCCGCTGCACACATGAATATGAACAAAAATTGTATGTGATGTAATTAAAACAAAGAGCTACTCCTGAGTCTTTCATTGTGAAGAACATTTAGCACACGGAGACACTTCTGCTGTCTAGTACATGTAAATGGGTGTGTGCGGACAAAACATTTGTCAACAGGATATTTTCAGATATCAATGGCAGATCAGAATCAGAAAAGGGAAAATTGACTGCAATGTACTGCTAATTCAATCAACAACTTGTGAGTCAGACCACTGTAGGTTCACAGAAGTCCCCGACCCTCAAAGCATAATTTTAATTTGATTCAAGGACGTGGTTCCCATAACGTCAATGCTGTCTCTTTTTAACAGGAAACAACAGTACCCTGTTTATAAGGCCATCAGATAAGAAGATGATTCGGTTTATGACATTTATTTACTGTTATCATTAAAGGTAACTTTTCCTGTGCCTAACAATTAATGTGATAAACTTATAACAGATTTTCTGTATTACGTATGAGCTGTCTTTTATATCAGATTAGTCAAAATGAGCTCATTATTCATAGGCTTGTAAGTGCACACTTTCCTTCAGCTGCAACCTCTCTGTACAAACACTGAGCTCATTTCCTTTTTGTCTGCGTTCATGTCAAATTACATTACTCAAGTCTACAATGTCACCGTAGTGATTTTATTATGGGATTTTTTTTCAGGTGAAGGGGGGGCTTGCTTAGCTGTGAGTGGCAGAAGCACTCCATCTGTGTCCCACATGGCACATTGTTTGACAGAGCGTACATGACTCAGTTTTTTCTCAGAGTATGTAAAGGTTAATTTATAGATTAAAATAAACACAGATTTATGCTCTGTTATGTATATTTTACATGTATAATTGTTACACCTCTTTAACAGTGAACAGGCAATAACTTTTATTCAAAGTCAGACATCTGAGAAGCAATAATAAATGTCCCACCTGTAAATGACTGCGAAGGCAGCAAAAAAGTGTATTGATTCCCCTTTGTGATGGTCTCTGAAAACTGATAACTTCACAGCACCAGCAGGTCAAACTCACATGATATGATGTATAAAACAACTAAAACCAAACAAAAAATCAGTGAACACAGTACAAGCAGGGTAAAAACACAGACCGTGCACCACTGGTCGGTGAGGGTTCATAATTTAAAAGTATGTCCATTAAATAAGAAGGTGCAAGATGGTATTTATAAACTAATAAAAGAATCTTAAAATCATTCTTGAAACGCACAGGGAGCCAACGCAATGATCTTAAAACTGGTGCAATGTATTCCCGCCCCTTGGTCCTCCTCAGAACTTGTGCCGCTGAGTTCTGCAATAACTGTAACCCAGAAATATAGTACTCTTTTTGGGAGGACCAGAGAGTAGGGCATTACAATAATCTAATCTACTAGAAATAAAAGTATGCATCAGCACCAAAACAAACATTAACTGATATCAAATTATCTGTTCATTGTGCCAATACTTCTGTCCCCCAGATATATGCGCCAAAAATCGTAATGCGCTATAGATATTTTTGTATTAATACTTTCTTTTATTTGCACACTATTTACTTAGAATGACTTTAATATGGGTCTCACCTCAAAATGCTTAATTACATATTGGTCAACAGTGCTAAATCTATCTCTTTTTTTCAATAAATGTATGGAAAACAGCCAAATTCAGAGTCTACTTTGACTTCATAACATAGTTTTTTCAACTTTTCATTATAATAACACTGTGAATGAATGAGTGCAAATAGGGCTGAATTTTTTGTCTTTTCATTGGATGTGCGTTTTCATTGATGAACAGCTGCAAAGATGAAGTAATCTGTGCCTGGAACAAAGCTGTAGGAAGAGGGAAGTCAGCTCCCTTGCAGTGAAGCCAAAACATTTCGATAATTACCTTATATTTACAATGGATTTTAACAAAAATCCTAATGGATCTTTGTCTAAGCATGTTGTTCATTGAACATTTTGTCTGCTAACAAAGCTGCAGGGCTGCTGTTTCATTGCGTCAAATAATGGACATGAACTTTCAATTATGTGTGAGATTATTTAAGAAATTATCCTTCCATGTAACCTTTGCTTCAGAGTGGCATTTTAAAAAAAAGAACTCCATAGAACATGAAATAATTTTATTCTGGCACAAGAAGTAGTAGTTGCATGTCAGCTAATTTTATTTAGGGCCCGGAGTTACCAAATCCTTTATGCAAAGTTAACTTGAGTGTATTGTCCTTAAAGATAATTCTTAGTTATTACATCAGTTACATTTCACAACTTTGCACCCTGTATCGGCATTATAGAGATTTCAGGAAGAAGTCACTCAAAACAGCATTGAAAAGTGTAGTACAGTAGAGGTAGAGGCAGGAAGAGGACCAGTTACAAGTTGAGTTACATGTTTCATGGATGAAAATAATCTAACCTGACATAATCCTAATCATCCTTTAAGGTTTTGAAACCAACCAAAAGGAGCTGGTTCAGTTCTCCACAGAAGTGAAATGCTGAGCTTTGAATGGTGACCTTGTTTCCAGTCAAGCTGAATTACCTGCAATAGTTTTTTTACCCAGGGTGGTGTTAAGTTTGAAGTATCATCTTTAGGGGTATTCCATGAAGCAGAAATAAGTGAAAGTCTTACTTATTTCAATAATTCTGGCTCATCAAAGTGAGAGATATGTCCACCACTGTGGTTGGCTGACAGTGTGCCAACCATGTCATTTAGACATGTTGTGTCTCACCGCTAGGTCTTCTTGCTGCACATTAAAAATTATATGCAGCACTGTTTGTATTTTACACACCATATAACCATGTATAACAGTTCTTGGACTCTCCTCCTTTTTTTGACATTTCTGGGATCTTTCAGCTCCATCAGCTAAGTTGAAAACACTCACCACTTAGAAAGGCTAACCTAACAAGCCGTCCTGCAGCAGGCCAGTTGGGTGATAGGAGGAAGCAAAGCCCCAAGCCTGAGTCCGTGGGTTGCCGGTAACCTCTCCACGTTTCTAACAGATTTTCCCCACTCAGCGACTCATCCGCTTAGGAAAAAAATCCTGGAAATCACCAGCTCTATAGTCAGAAACCATGTTTTCACGTTTGTCTGCCCATCTGTCTGTAATGTAACTCAAAAGGTTATGGACAAATTTGTATGAAATTTTCAGTAGACACAGACACACAGATTGTGGGGGTGATCCAGATCACCATCTGGATTCAGGAATTTTAAAAAATGATTCTTTGCTATGGACAGATGGGAATAATTTTGCCATCAGAGCTTCTAACCCCTAAAATCTTTGGAAAAACAAGATTATAATGGTTTGGTGATGGTCTACGCTCTCTGAGTGCTTCTAGTTTGTTGTGAATGGGCTTAAATGAAACCTGATTGGATCTCAACAGTTTGGCTCAACTTGATTGTCTGTGAAGTGCCCTGTGATGACACTGTTGTGAAATGGTACAATACGAATAAAGCTGAATTGAATTGAATTGGTTTAAATGAGTCTGAGTTAAATTCCCGTTCTGACCAGGTGCATGCACTGAATGAGACTATGCCAGTCTGTCTGGATGAGGTGAGGCTTAAGTAGAAGGTGGTGGTTTGAGTGTGACTTTTTCAGGTGAGTGTTTCTTATGAGCAACTTGAATGTCCCACTGGTTTGTTATCAGTCAGTTTGCTGCACAAAACTCATCACAAGCTGACATCAAGTCGTTTTCTGATTCAGAGTGATCACTGCATTCAGAATCAACAGATAGGGTACAAACCATAACAGGTTCAAGGAGTCTTTATTATTCCTCTGGGGCAAGCAGCGAAAACAACAATCAAACACATAAACGACAATGTGTCATTCCCGTCATAACAACTAATTAATATCAAATGTTTTGCCGGTGGACATATATAGATATAGCCAGAAAGTCACTGTGATGAAAAAAAGTGGCAACATTGAACAAGACATAAAGAAAGATTTCAATTTGAAAGATTTAAAATGTTTTTTTTTCCTTGATCTCCAACTGAACAGGACCAGACCAAAAGTGAAGATATCAAGACACTGTGTATTATTGTAAACTCAGCGGTGGTAGCCTGTGAAAATGTTTTGGGAGAGTGAGCACGGTGGAGTGATGCACAGCGTGTCATTAACCCTGGGGAAATTGCTGCCTACAATGCAAAGGAGTTATTTCTCTGATGAATTTGTAACTCAAGGGAGCCTCACAGCAATACAAGTGCCATCATAACATAGAGAGTGAAATGTTTCTGTTTCTAGAGCTGAAAACATGCAGCAGAAAAACAATGTGACCGTTCAACACACCTACTTTTTTATCTTGTGACTCCACTGTCAGTGTTGGGGAGTAACGGAATACAAGTACCGCCGTTACGTATTTAGAATACTAATTATGAGTAACTTTATTCCGGTACAGTTACTATTTTAAATCTGCGTATTTAGAATACAGTTACTTTTGTAATACCATGAGAATACTTTCACCCCCACATCTCCAAATAAATAAATAACTAATTTGGGGCAATTGTCATGGTGTTGTGTTGGCTATCCCATAATTTCCAGTAATTAACAGCGCCGCACGCTCCCTCTACAGTAGCATCACAACAGCATCACGTGCGGTCAGGTATGGATTCAGACAAGGAGCCGGAAGGG
>JAVQJG010043381.1:0-26572 GCA_036024015.1 Craterocephalus amniculus | reverse complement strand
TTGACAGAGTTCTAATTTTTGTTTGTTTTTTTGTTGTGTGTGTGTGTGGGTGTGTGTGTGTGTGTGTGTGTGTGTGTGTGTGTGTGTGTGTGTGTGTGTGTGTGTGTGTGCGTGTTTGTCGAACGCTTTTTTCGCCACAGACCCTCCATCCTTCCTCCGCCAGCTCCTCCTCCTAGAACAATGAGTTCAACTGCATCTCATGGTTTAAAAATCATCCATCCTCTGATCACTGAATCACTCTTCATCGTGCGCCCACATCCTCTTTTTCGAACTACTTCAAGTTGCAGCAAATAAAATAAAAATTCAGTGCTTTATATTCTCCTCATCAAGGCGGTTCTTAATGCTTTAGAGTATAGAAATAACAGGCAAAAAACCTCTTAAACAACCTTACAGCAAGCTGTTTTTATAGCAGTATACGTCCATTTTCTTCTCACCTGGAATAGAATATGTCTCTCAGCACAATGCACCAACGGCTTTGGATTTTCCATTAAATCAGTCGGGCTAATAACACTAGCTCTCATCTAATTCAGCTTGACATGAATGAGCAAATTCCACCAAGAAGGTCAACAGGGTCGTTATGGTTTCTCTGTTAGTAGAATTATTCACAAAGTTGCATGAAATCTTTTTTACCAAAGGTTAGAAGTGTATAAATCCTGAAATGGAATGTTGATTTAGATTCGCGATATTTTTCTGTTTTGAAATGTTACATTATGTGCTTCAACATTAAACCAATTGCATGCCAAAAATAAAAATATTAGATATGATTCTTGGTCAGTGGGCAGGTACTTTGTTCCCAAAGTGTTACAGATTGAAAGTTTAGTTGTTTTTTTAAAATCTGACAATATCCTTGTATTAATCATTGATTTGTTTGGTTGACTGTTAACGCTGAGCTGCTTTTTTCCCCGCCAGCATTTCTAGATGAATCTAGCTGTTGTATAGCTCGAATGCAGATGACATTGGATTACTTTCCTCCATAAACTGCATTCCAGAGACAAGATCAGTATGTGATTATAAACGAGGCGGACTGGAGCGCAGAGAGCTCATCATGTCGATCTGAAGCTTCAGATAAAGATGCGTAGAAAAACTACACATGAGATGACCTACTGTACAGTGAGAGGCATTTACATAACTCATTTAACTTTGAGTTAAATGAATTAAACTCATAAATTAAATGAATTCTTGCAGCCGTGGTAATTGTCTAAGTTAACTCTTTTTATGTTGTGCATATTCTCAGAAAAAGTCATACTGAAGTCCGTTACATGAGAAAAAACTCAACAAATTCCTGCACTGCTCCACCAGTAAACCGCTGCAACAGGATTTGGCATGGTCGAAGTGCCTTCAGTCTCCTCAGACATAGCTGCACGTGCACAAAACAAATTCAGAAAGGAAGCCAACTAATTAGATATATGGTGTAATATTCCTATAGATTTTACATAATATGACGCCTTGTCTTTGAATTTCCCACCAACAGTGGTTTTAGATCATATCTCCTGATAGAGGATTGCTGTACATTAATGCGGTCCTCCGGGTCAAAAATTGTCTGAATAAAAGGTGAACTTTTCATCCCTGCAGGCTGACAAATCCACTCAACAGTTGAAGTCTTTATTTTTGTCATCTAGCCGGTAGATAAATCACCCAAGCAGCTTTAAACCTTGAAAACCAGACAGTATTATACTAGCTGATGGTACAGTCATACTTAATGTCCAATTACAGTCTTGGAATGATTTTTTAAATTTAGTTTCTTTCCAATTATTTGTTTTTAAAGGCAGATTTTCAATTTGCTGCCATGAAGTCAACAAGCAGCTTTACTGATTACAAAAAGAATGGTTAGCTTCTTAGTTTGTTTGGTAAAGGAATGTTTATGAATTAAAGGATATGTTTTTCTTTATTGTTTGCCCATAAGATTGCCACTTTTTAAATGCTGTTATGCAGGTTAAATAATCCATGTTTTTATGGGAGGAAGCTCATGTAGGAAATCAGAAACAGCCGACCCATTTAGGGAGCACACTGCAAGCTGCTGATAGAGACCAGCATACACGGTGAATAAGATTTTAGAAAAATGTTTCCAAATAAGACTGATGGCCTCATTTTTTCCCGGCTTATGTGAAATGGCGTCAGCTCTAGCCTCACGGATGTCGTCACACAAAACTCAGTGTATGAGGTAACTGCAGCAATGAAAGGGAGCATGCATTAAAAAAGGAAAAATGGACTAATTCTTTGGCCTAGCTATTTCACCCGCTAACACCTTTCCGTAGGTGGCTACACATGACATCTTTGGGTACTGTCAGATTAATGTTAAAGAAAGGACGTGAGGATTTTTCACTCCACTGGGAACTGTGGTGTGTTTTGATAAGAGGACATGGCTGAAAAAAACCAAGCACTGTATTTCAGGGGAAAATCTAAGGCCTTGCAGGGGGATTTGACTGCTGTTATGTGCTCAGTTTTGCAAGAAGACAGTTGTAAGGAAATGTAAAAAACATCAGTGCACAACAGGTCATCACCAAGATGTCTCATTTAGAAAAGACTGCTCTAAATGGAAAAACAATGCTCTATGGTTGTTTTAAAAAAGAGCTTAAAGCAATGATCCCTGCTGACTTTAAAGAGCTGATTCCCATCTCTGATCTCGGAAAGTCTGGACAGACCAGTTTAAAATACATCTTTCCCCTGTGTCTTTCTGAAGAAAATCCATGCTGAAAGCTACTTTGTTGGGTCTGCAGCAGGGTCATTTGCCACACAGTCCTTGGTGGATGCTATTTGGAGCCCGGGGATGAGAACCCTGAGTGCTGGTTGTTTATAGAGAGTGGACAATGGATGGGAAAGGAGGCATAAATGGACACAGATGGGTAATGTATAGCAAAACATCCTGTTTTTTATTCCTGAAAAGTGCTCAACTGCGAAACTACCTCTTTAACTGTTTTTACATTAAATGCACTGTTTTCAGATCTGAATGTTTTATTTCTAGATGGACATTTTTTTAAATACTTTTTTACTCCGTTTATATTTATCTATCAATCAGTCCTATGGCAGAAAAATAAATGTTAAATGAATTGAAATACTAGATTTTGAGTAAAAGCAGAATGGTTGCGCAGATGGATGCATCCCCACCATCATTACACTCTCTAAAATCTTTTGTTCATCTCTGCACCAACTGCCAACACGATAATATATGGTTGCTGGCTCTGACCCACTTTCTTTTAGAAGTGGCTGACATCACTTGATGAAACACTTTTTTTTTTTCCTCCCCTTTTTTCTCAAAATTTAAATCCTAGCAGTCTGGTCCTACTGTCTGTGGTACATGGAAGTAAGAAAACATTTCTCCTGTTTTAGCTTCACTTTGCTGGCTTTTTTTAAAGACTTTTTAAAAGTCTTTTATACACTTTTAAGACATTGGATCATCTTGCCTGTCCTACCTCTCTAAACTATTACATGTCCACTCCCCTTCCCGGTCACTCAGGTCAGCTGACCAGCTGCTCATGTGCCGATGATGCTACGTAAGCTCTGAGGGGACACACTTTGCCGTGGCAGCTCCTCAGATGTGGAACTCGCTGCACTGCATGTTAGAAGGGCCTATTCACTGTCCGATCCTAAATCTCCACTTAAAATTCATTTCTTCCCTTTGGTCTTTGACCCAGTGTGAGAATTGATGTTATTGTTATAATAGCAATTTGAATATTATTTTTGAGGTTCTATATCTTAGTTTATTTTTATCCTCCTAAGTTTTGGTCTTATTTGAGATTTTTTTATTTTTTTTATGTTTTATGTCTTTAAATATTTTACGTATTCTTACAGCACATTTGGTCACCACCTACTGTTTTTAAAGTACTTTTTAAATTAAATTGGCTAGTGTTTGCTAATGTATGTGTGCATATGTATTTGTGCATGCGCTGTGGGTACATGGTTGCTGTCTGTGTTACACTTGACAGCTCATGGTGCAGCCACCTGGACAGTACAGCTCAGAGCTAATTTTAGCATCCACAGACTGAAACGAGAACTGACACCATCTATTTGCCTTTTCTCCGCTGCACTGGCACAGACACTCTCACTGAAACGCACTGGCTGCAGGGATTTGGTGGATTTTGGAGGGGTGTTTTTATCCCTTCTTTACATCTTACTACTATAGTTTCATGTTTATACTTTCAGATAATGAGACAAGAGGGCATTTCCATAGCAACCCTGTGTCTGAATAGCCTTCCTCTGACCAGAAGCTCAGCAAATAGAGTAGATTAAAATCCAGAGACTTGCAGAGTAAATGTTGGGTAAGATGAAAGAAATGTCTGTTTTCTGTTTAAGTAAAAAAGTGAATTCTATGAAGTCCCATGTGCACCACCACGTTTATACAAAGGTTGTTCTCCAAACCGTCAGGATTCTAGATGAGTTCAATCTTGCTCACAGTCGGCTTGATAATGCATTATTGTCTAGCTTCAATGCTGCACATCTTGATATAAGAGCTTTCTGTGGCATCAGTGCAGTATTACATCGCATATACCTGTCATGGACAGCATGCCTTTCCTCACCTTTCTGCCCATCCTCAGCCTGCCTCTCAAGGCCAGGAATCGTTCCCAAAGAAAAGTCTTATAAACATATTTATAATCTGCCTGACAGTCTGTGTGCTGACCTGTCTTATTGTTCGCTCCTTTTCTCAGAGCCTGTCCTGTGTAGCTGTTTTTTCATGTGCCTGCCAGCCTTCTTCCCGTCCCACTAATTACTTGTCTCAGTATGTCAACCGGCCTGCCTAGCAGTGGATCCTCATGTTTTTCTTGAGCTTGCACATCAGCTTGACTCAGTCCCCACAGCACATCATCTTTGCGCTGTTACTCTGACATTCTGTTCTCCCACCTGAGCATGTTCTGACATGCATATCACACAGGCATGTAAACTCGGAGCATGTTTTTTTCCCAGCTCCTTTAGCCGAGAATAATGCATACAAACGGGTAGACAAACTAAGAATCGGCTCGCTGGCGTATTAGTATTCAAGGGGCCAGAGACATCATTTCTCCACAAACATTCAACACTTGTGCTTTTAACTCTCACTGGTTTCTCATTGTCCCCTCTGCTTGCTATGCACAGCAGCACAGGTTTCCCATTCAGAGGCTGAAGTGGCCTGGCTGCTCTGCTCCTCTGTAGCTGGCAGTGTTGGCTCGGTGTGTGTGTGTTGCTGCTCGGTCGGGTGATGGTCTCTTTATCTCTTCCCCCTTTGGAGCAGCTTGTTAACCAGCCTCTTGCTCTCGCTGTCCAGAAGCAAAGCAATGCTGTGTGCATGTTTTGTGGTTGCAAGCAAAGGTCTGTGTGCATGTGTGTGCACTTTCAGTTTTTGGACTCTGCGGCTTTTGTAACTGGCTATAATTAATCACACGCCTCTGGCGGGGGAGACGTGCACATCTACAGGAAATCACACAATAGATGTAGTATACAGGCTCAGTTTTTTCTTTCACTTTCTTGGCTGTAATGTAATTTAAAAAGCAATACTGAGATTAATTTAGATATTAAAACCACAAAACAATGTAATTAACTTCATTTTGTCAAATCAAATCTCTGTTTTTGCTGTTGATCATTTTAAAACAGATGTTTTCAGAGAATTCTTTAAATGATCAAATCCCCCATAATAATGAAAGAAGCAGATGAAGCTTATACAGATGTATAACTGAAGCAACACTTACATTTTTACATTTACATTTTTTCTGTATTTCAAAACATGTCTCCACTTCTAGATGTAAATCTGTCGGTTTGTGAAACCCTTAATGTCATAATGGCACAATGGCATAATTGCAGTATTTCAAGGTGGTTCTTGTTGTGAAAACCACTTCCTGTTGGCTGAGGGGCAGACCTCACAGAGCCATAATAACACACTCGCTGCTTTTTTGGGAGGTGTATTTTTCCTTCTACTGTAGCTTGTGTTCACATCCTGGGACTCTTTCTTAAGTTAGCTTACTGCTTCTCCAAGTTTAGCCTGAATCCTGGATTCTTATGTTTTTTCAGAGACCAGATAAACATTGGTTTAAAATGTTTCCCTAAAAATGTCCAATGAGTCCCACAGTCATGCTGGAAAAGGAAATATCTGTTTCCTGAGCAGTCACTTTGAGTGACTAACACATGTCAGCTTAGGTTTGGCAGTCTCCTTTCCTGTTTCCAAGTGTTTTGGCTTTTCCTCAAATTACATTACTATGCCATGAGCATAGACTGCTAATTATGTTAGCACTTGAGCTAGCATCCTCCTGAACGGAAGTAATCAACTCATTAACCAGTATGTACCACATTCTCGTCCTTCTCCATCAATTAACCCCGGTCATTTGCATGCATTCATTCTTCCAAATGTACATCATTAAGGCAATAGTTCCTGCTTTTTTATCAAGGGAAAATATTTACCTTACTTTGGAAATGTATTGGTCAGTTTAGTTGTTTTTATTCAGCAAAACAACAATCTTATGTGGTTGTAGTATATAGCTACTGTCTGCAGAGTGACACATTTAAAGAAACTCAAAGCGTACTGTTTCATTAGCACGGCTGTAAACCTGTCAGCTTTTACTTGGGGCAAAAAGGAATTTCCAGCAAAAGGAAAAGAATTCAAGAGAAGAAATCAAGAAAAGGGTAAAAGAGGGAAGAGAAATGTAGGATGGCTACTGAAGACCGTAACTTTTGCCTTGTATAAGAAACAAATGGTGCGCTGACAAAAGTTGCAGTTTTAAAGTAGACACAACTCAGAAATGAGATGAAATTGCAAGCATGTTGAGTCCAAGATGTAGAAGCAAAAATTTGGACTTTGCAAAGACGAAGCTGTTAGAATGGGCAAAGGGATGGCAAGCATGATAAAATATGCTTCCAGTATCAGTATCCAACATGATTGTGTCTTACATTCTAAGATCATACTTTAAAAGTTAGTTTAAGTCATTATTATTACCATGCTGAAGTCAGTCAGTTGTTTAATTTTCAGATTTTTACTATTTTTTTAAGCTTCTGACTGAACAATATGAGACATCAAAGCAAAAAGAACAAACCAAAAGAGGAACAGAGATGCTTACTTTGTTGCTTTTATGTTGAGTGTGTGGATACATGTGTATACGACATATTTCACATATCTGTTTGCCCCCTCTACTTCTCCTGACAAATAACTTCACTTTTTTAGAACACGTGCTGCTTTCACAACAGCTGATCAGCTCATGTCCATGGATATTTATTACACTCTTAACATGTAGATGTCACTTACTTGTACTTTTCAGAGGCCTGCAGGGACATTTTCTCTCTGTTTTATGTCAATAAAGCCGAACCAGGAGCATGTGAATGCCACCATAACATGTATGTTTCTCCTCTGTGGTGGGATGTTTACTGGTGCTCTGACCTCTGACTTTAGTAAGATGCTGGATATGATAGCAGGGTCAGTGAGTTTTTTTTGTTTCCTGTTTTGTTCAAAGTCGTGCTTTTGATTTTTTATTTTGTTTTCACAAACAGATTTGTTATTTTTCCTATTATGTCTTGGATATAAAGCTGACATTTGTCATTAATTCACAAGTGGAGGCACCGGTGTTGAATACCAGACAGATCAAGGACAGGATACCTTATCTCTGTGGGTGTGTGCGTGTTTGTTAGCAAGAGGTAGCATCAAGTTCCTGATTTGAGCCTCAGTATGCATCTGCATGCGGTATGAGGAAGAGAGAGACTGGTCATGCGATTGTGTGATGAGTTTGCAACCAGACAAAGACGAAGAAGAATGAAAGGAAAGGAATTAAGAGAGAAGAAATGGAGGGAGATAACTGGGCTTTCATCGTTGGTAAGAGAGAGGTGGGGTGTTTGATGAGTCAGTCTGACTGTTTATTGTAACAGATGTAAAACAGAGTGCAGGTATAAAGTCGAGATAGATTGGACTGATGCTCCTTTATGTGGTTTCATACTGTACAGTTCAGATTTGGTAGTTTTAGTGGGACGGTTGTATTTTAGTTGACTTGCATCAAAAGTATCTTAAATTTTGTATCATTCTGTTTTGTTCAGGCTATACTTCGTTTTTAATTTCTGCTGATTTTCTCCTTCTGCTGTCCACAAATGGGTTTGGCATGCCATCTGCTTAGTCTACATGGGGAAATTTCACATCTTTGACAGAAGTTTTATTTAAAGTGCCTTTGTTGTACGTAGCATTATACATTTAACATTGTCTGGCTTACAGTAGGTTTCTTCTATATTTACCACCTGTCTGATCGATGTTCTCAATGCTAATGTTGCAACCTAAAATATTTCTTTGATGATTATCCTTCTGCACCGACCATGAACACATCTACCGTTTTGACAGCCAGTCAGTGTCTTCATATCGATGCAGTCTGTCACTGAATAATACATGAAAACATTGCCTTTAATCCCGGGATCATAGACACCAGACGGCTAACCCCACGTAGCCTTTAAGCTGCCCACAGATGCCACCTTTTTGTCATGCTCTTTTCCTCCTCTGTTTTCTCAGGATTGAAAAAACGTACAAGGAAGGCCTTCGGGATACGGAAGAAAGAGAAGGACAATGACTCCACGTAAGTCCTGTCTTTGCTATGCAATGTCCTTTACCATACAAAATTTTCACATAAGTTCAATCCAAAGCTGGAACTTCAGTGTGATTATTTTTACAAGATCAATAAACAGAAAACTGAATGCAGAAAACTTTTAACACTGAAGATGTAAACTGATGTCATTTAGTCAACCAGGCGATGGATCCTATAAAAATTAAGGTGGTGTTTAGCCTATTTCCAAGTCTGGATGAGACTTGTAAAAGCTGGGTGATTCATAAGTGTGTGGGGTTACATTAAGTATCCGCTTTAAATGTTTGTATTGAATAATTAGCAAAACATTTGATTTCCGAATAAAGCCCTCAAGTGTCTTTCATGTTCTCTCTTCTTTTCTCTTCCTCCTTTATGTCTCACAGAGGGTCCCCAGACAGAGAAGGGGGTGTAAGTTATAAAAAGCATTACATTTGTTGACTAAATAAACACTGTTCTACACATTTGTAAATTAGTCCCTGACCCAAGTCTTTTTTAGTTTTACTAGAAGCAACTGAATCTGATGAATAGAAGGTAAATTATAAATTTTCTGTCATTCTTGCTTGCCAGGAACCCCAAGAGGTTGAATCGGTACTGATCTCAGCTCATTAGAGTAGAGTAGTCTCTAGAGTAGTGTAGTGTGTAGAATTTAGACTGATAATAGATGTTCTAATTTATCTTTTAAATCATCAATCAGCCATCCATGTTAAGGTTATAGCTGTGATTTCAGAAGACTCCCAGAGGGAAGGTGTTGCAGGATATTTCCTCAGACATCTGGAGTACTATGAGAAACTTGGGTTTTGATTTATTATGCATCTATATCAGACTGTTTGAAGCTCACCTGTCATCATCTGATTTATCATTAGTAACCAATTGAAGTTCCTGTATTGCTGTAAAAAGCAGAATAAATATGACCATTTTAAAATAGTCAAAAAGAGACTAACATAGAGAACAAATTAGCTCCTGAGAGAAAACATTTGCTGCAACAAGAATCCCACCAAGCTGTAGGTAGTATAAAAGTAGTACTTTAGAGTACAGTGGTAGTCTTATGTAACATACTATTCTTCAGGGTCTGGGGGGATTTTAATCAAACAGTCTCTGTCTTTTCAGTCTCAGAAGAAGACGAACGGGGCCCCTAATGGCTTTTATGGAGATATCGACTGGGAAAGATATGTGAGTATAAGTCAGAAGGATTTATTCTGATTATTTCATGCTTATTTCAAGCCAATTCTAAAATCAATGTGCAGTTGACAAATATTTTTACATAAACTTGTAAAGATGACTATAGTTCAAGGTTAAAGGGTGTAATTTATGTCATTTGCTAAATGTTTTGCTTAGTGTATCAGGAAGGATTAGAACAGTCAGTATTCAGCTGGTAATGTTTCAGTGAAAACAGGATCTAACATTTGTTAAAAGAGGAAATCTTTGTATGCAACAGCCACTGATGTGTTTCTTTGTTAGCATTTTGTTGTCATAAACTTAGCCGTTCATCATTGCAGTTTGTAACATTGTACACATAATTAAAAGGATTTATACAGTGTATATTTACTGTGGGTTTCAGAATTCTCCTGAAGTTGATGATGAAGGCTACAGCATCAGACCTGATGATGGCTCCGAGGAAGGAGATATCCTCTTATTGTTTTGTTATCTGTCTTTACAAAGTTACTTCCACTGTCTTTAAGCATGTGTTAAATATATCAGTATGATGTTTAAGAGACATCTATGAAAACAAAGTGCTGCTCAGGATGGAGTGAATGCTAAGTGCATCAACCTTTTGTATATATATAATGAACAAATATATGAACAAAGTGTAAAAGTAGCGATGTATAACAGCATTACACAGTCATGAGTCATTGATGCACCTGATGTGAACAGGAAGTGTCTGAGAAAGCTTTCATTACCTTTTTCTGAGGTGGGGAAATCACTTATCAGCAATCCACCGACACTCCTCCGAGCTGTCAGTCTGCCTTCTGTTTAACTGTTTTTCTGTTCACTGATTAACTGGACATGTCAGGGATTCAATTCATAATTTAAAATTTATTTCATGGCTGAACTTTCATTCATGATTTTAGAGGAACATACTTTATCCAGTGGGCGGGTATGTGTGCAATTTAAACATAATTACTGTAATTGACAATAAAAATGGTGACAATGGAAAATGGTTCATAATCCAAAGAAGTAACACAGAAATAGAAAACAAGTAATTATGTGCTTGATTAAGTTCTGGTGGAATGTTAAAGCCAATGTTTCTCACCTGTGACACAATTACATTTAAAGTCAGGCTTGGTTTCCTTTACATAGTTCCACAACCTTCCACTCCCAAGGCCCACTTCTTTTCTTCCGATGAGTCTGAAGAAGAGGAGGACCGCAGAAAGAAATTTAAAATCAAGATTAAACCGCTGCCGGCTGAGCGTGTTGTATCAGCACCCTCAGTGGATGAGCTCAAAGCTTCCATAGGCAACATATCTCTGTCCCCGTCCCCTATGGTGAGTAACCCTGCCACCTCTGCCCTCTTATTGTTGGCTTCCTTCTACAGACAGGTGTGTTAGTATTTATCTTGTTGGGTCAGTCCTGCTTCTCTTTTTCAATTCTGTAAGCAGCTTTTTTTTTTTATTATGGAGACCTGGATATTTGCACGTGCACACAGATGAGATTTATTTGTTGCTGCACGACATGAGGACTCATTTATTATAATCAGGTCCTGTGTAACAGTCTCTTGTTTGAAACTTGGACTGAAAGCTTATTCCATGTCCTTTGGAAATGAGGGGTCAGCAAATTTATGTGCTAGCTTGAACTTCGTGTAGCTAATTTGTGAGGCTTGGTCAGGGCTGTCTGACCTCTGTGTTATCTTTATTTTGGAGTCATTAAACATAGAGCACATGTTCCAATCCCACAGAAAGTGTCTGTATGCTGCTGTGGCAGGGTGTAAAGTGATTTAAAATCCAACTTCAAGTGCACATCCCCCTTCAGCCTGTGATTAGCAGCGGGACTCTGATGCTGGCTTTCCAGCTGCAACTCATGTTCCTTTGTTTTTCTATGAGGACAGTTCGCTTGGGTGTCCGTCTTAAATAATTAAGGTAGGAAAGTGGGCACAATGAACTTGTGTTTCGCTCTGCTATACAATGAAATTACTTGTGGTCATTTGAGCTTGTGGCCTCAATAATTTAATCCAGCTTCAGTGTCTTCACCCAGCCACTCTGTCAGCCTGTTCATGTGTGAAGGTCTTTTTATGCTGCTATCAGTTGTGTGTATATGAGGCTGTAGTTTTAGACAGAGTGTAAATGAAACTTTTATGTTTCATACAGTGTGTTTTTGTTGTGGTTCACTTAGTCCAAGTCCATTAACAGAACAAAAGAGATGTAGTCAGTAAGAGTTGTAATAGAGTAGTCATCGGAACTTTTTACTGAAGCTTTCCAGATTTTAGAGTTTGTTCCAGAATAAAATAATTATTTATCAGATAATATCTTGTTGGTTACGAGAAATGATTCGTCTTAGCTTTGGCTGTTGTAGTGCTTTTGATGCTGCTGGACGTAACATGGTCGTAGCTAAAACATCTGGATGGGCTTTTTTTTTCTTACAGTACCAACACTTAATCATCTGGAATAATCTACTTGGAATTCATATAATTTCATCATATAATGTGAATACAAAGAAAGGTCACGGCACTGGAATTACTGGTCTTTAGTTGTAATTGTAAAACTACAGTTTTTTCCCACACTCTCGCATAAAATGAATGACAAAGCATAATTATCTGAAGAGTATAAAAGTTACACAAGCCTCTAAAAGAAAACATTCAGTCAAGTCATTTAAATATTATTGATATTCCTCTGCCTGCTTTTTTCTGCCTGTAAATATACCATTGCACCTTGATATTTTCTTACTCCCACATGTGGTAAGCCAGACATTCCAGATGCCGCATTATACCTAGATGCCAAGTTTCCATTAAGACCACATGTGTGTCATTTTTATTTTGATATTCGATATATTCTGTAATTATAATGATGTGCCTCAACAGCTTATTTTGTAAACACTAAAACTGGATATGTTGTCAGGATGAGAAATTTATAAAATATTCATGTTTTCACCAACTCTGCTTTCATATGGCTGCAGTGCTTAAAAATAGCTGCCTGCAATGAGCACCAATGCTTTGCTTTGCATTGCCAATGTTAATGAACTCTCCCTACAGTTTTCTAACCTCTCTACTCTGTCACCCGTTTTCTCTCCATCTCTCTCTCTCTGTGTCTCTCACTCTCATTGTTGGTGCTTTTGCTGCCTAAAATGATGCTACCCTCTGTAGAGGAGTCCGGTAAGCCACTGCTTTGTCTGTCAGTATATTTTATTAAGAGTTCACTCTTTCATCTCTTTGAATACTTTGTGCTTTATATACAAATGTATGGGAAATATTGAACCGTCATGTGGTAGCTGAAGGGTTGCTTATTGACCCTGCATTCACAACGGTAATGACTAATAGTGTGTGTAGTTTCCAAATGTATGGCAGATTTAATTAAGCGTCTGTGTAACTGCTCAGCGTTTTAATGCAAAATGCAGGTTGACTTGTTGGCCAAGTTATAAATAGATTGTGTTTTTGCTGACTAAGAAAACTCAAATCTGATTTTAATTAGTTTCTGGAGTCTTTCAGCTCCAGTTCTCAGTCTGAATAACAAGATTTCAGGCAGAGAAGGAGGAGAGGAGAGGAAAGGTCGTATGAGGAATTAAACTGTATCCCATCAAATTATGCATCTTCTCCACATTTGTCTATATCCACTTGCCTTTCAATCAGAAAGGGTCATAATGAAAGTATCTTTGTATTATGATGAATTCTTTACTTTTTGTAATGTTTTCCATCTGTGCAGTCAGTTGAGTCTCAAAGGTGAATCATATCAAATAAAAAATACTTCTTTACCCTTGAACCAATGGCAATGATACAATATTAAATTAAAAAAAGAATATGCAAAAAGTGTAATTTGATTTTTCACACTTGTAATACATGACACATCCCTATTAAAGACCAAGATCAGCACTTAAAGATGCTCAAAATCACACTGGTTGAGCCAAAACATTTTCTTATGCTCTTCCTGTTTACATGCAGCAGAGCAGCAGTGATTGGTTGTTTCAGCCTGCACTAAACTGTGTCCTCTTATGCGTCATCCAGTAGAGTAACTGCCATCCACCAGCATGTCCCACCCACTGTTGCATCACTTTAATCACTCATGGCTCACTGCACAACTGGAGCAAGCGCAAGAGTGAGGGATGAAGGGAAAGAGGGTTGATGCAAGGTGGACATGACTCAGGCAGATGGAGAGATTTCTGTCGAAATTAAATGAGACCAAGGGAGCGGATGGGAGGCTAGATGGAGAAATGAAAGGAAACTCTTGAGATTAGGCTGTTTTTCATTGTACAGAAGCGTAATCAGGATATGTATGAATAGAAACAAATGAAAGAGAGGAAAGAGAGGGAATTGATTGAAGCAGCTCCACGGGATATTTTGGATAACGTCCAGGCGCAGCAGGATCACAAATGTCAGAAAACATTCTCATTCAGACGGCTTTGAATTTCATCAATGTCCTTTCATCATCAGCAGACCTTGCATAAACCACAAAGATCCATTTGAATAAGTTGCCCTAAACTTTTTTCCATTGTCTGATAAAACTTTAAAAGCCTCTATTTATGATTAAACCCACCACCAATGAGCTTTCTTAGGGACCTCATCTCTCATGTCACCAGTGTCAGCCTGCCAGACCAGAAACTCATCTTCTGATGCACATGTTGTCTGCGTTACTGATTTGTCACTCTCTGATCAGGTATCTCTTCTCTCTTCCTTTTTGCTGGTCACAGAGACGTAGCCCGGTAAGTGTCCTTTCCTTCTGTCTTTCAGGGGTTGAACCAGCTAGATGTGTCATGGCTCCTTTTGCTCTTTTGCTTCTCACCTCGTCTGTGGATTCAGTTGCTTAAAAAAAAAGATTTCATGGGTTCAGTAACTGATACAATGGGTGACAAATGTTTGCTAATCTGTTTCTTTATCTCTGTTTTTAAAACTAGAATAAATGCATAAATATGGAAATTTATATTTTTCCAAATTCTCAGAATCTAAAGTGTGCTTGTGTTCTTGAATGGCTTCATCTTGAATGGCTTCTTGCTTTTTCTCTCTGCTGGGAGAAAATTTGCACTTTTGACAGCTGGACCTTTTGATGTCTCTGCTTCAGTCGCTCCCCATCGTGTCTGTTCATATGCTCCCATCTCTTCCCCTCCTCTCACGCTCTCCTCTTATGTGCTTTCTGCCACTTTTGGCCTCTCATGTCCTACTCACAGTGAATTCATACTTGTGCTTCAAAGTTACAGATTATTACATGAAAGGTAGTAATATTTGCTTTGGCCTTCCATCAACAAAATGTCCAGTTTTGATTTTAAATAGTTTAACTTCATCAGTTCCACACCTCATCTTGACTTGTACCAGGATGACTTTCTATGACTTAGTAAGCATACTTTTTAAAGCATGCCATTTTCTAACTAATATGACACTAACAGTATTAGTGTTGGTGAATTTTAGAGGAATCTAATATAGTAACATCAATTTGTGTTACTTTTGTCTGATAAACCTGCTGAGGTGCTTTGCAGCAGGGCTACTCCATTCTGTCTCACAAGGTCCACAGTCCTGTAGGTTTCCAGTGTTTCCCTCCAACACACCTGACTCAAATTGATAAGTAAGTGTGCAGAACTCGATAGGCTGTTAGATCTATTTAGTTTGAGTCATGCACTTTAGAGCAGGAAGCATTGAACACCTCGAGGACTGCAGCCCTGTGGGGTAGCCCTGCTCTTCTTCTTTCTTCTCCCTTCAGCCACTTCAGTGTGTCCTTAAAATATTACCGCTCAAAGTGCCATCAAGTGACATATATATTGTACATCATTGTGTGTGTATGTGGGTATTTGTGTCCAAGTAAAACTTGCTTCTGTGTGTAGTTGCACAAGAGCAAGTGCACTCTGATCATATCAAATCAACCGAAGGCTGAAGTTCATATTCGGACATTCACTGCTGCATCCCTCGCATCATTGTACTGCCTCAACCAAACGACTGCCCCACAGTTTCACAAAGGAATGAGGGAGTTTACCTTTTTCAAGCAGTAACATTTGGTGTTTTTCGGCATTATCTGAAGCTGTTGTCTAAGACTGGATTATTACAGAATGTCATTTGAGTCTTTTCCTAAAACTCTACCATTGTTTGTTTTGGATTTTACATTTTATGGTTATTCTTTTTCCCCTTGTGACAGGGTTTGAAAAGAAACACATCTGGTAGGTATCCTTCTTGGTGTACCACTACTTAAGCTCACCTTCTTAAAAAAGTAGCAAAGTAGAAGACGATGCAGAATTTATGTGTGTGTTTTATGCTTCCAGCTGAAGAGATAGCCAGACCGAGGCGTGCCGTCCCTGCGGTTCCCTCTGTAGCCCCGACAGCACAACCAGCACCACAACCCCCCAGGTATGGACCTCAATGTTCAACACCATATGGCTTCTACTTTTGTTACTTTATTACTTCCTTTTCAATCCAAACACAAACTGTTGTAAATTAAGAAAACAAATCAACTAACACTGCCTTTTAAGCTGTTTTACAAGGTTATTATTATTTATTATTCTGTATTTCACAGGCTCTCGGTTCATAATTTATACAGACTAGCAAAGCTGCTAAATAGTTTAATTTAATTCAGAAACTTCATGTTATTTCGTATTTGCTGAATTGTCGTAATCAGAGTTAAATTATACAGTGAAGAGGATACAGTACATCATCAGCCCATTCGGTCTTCTTTAGATGATTTAGGATTCAAGATACATTATCCTTCATACCAGCGAATTGATGCCTCTGTTCAGTAATTAAAACCCATAACAAATATCCAGTTTAAAACAAAGTTAAGCTTACAATAAAAGTTCATCTTTAAAGACTATGGTCTTGTTGGAAGACAGGACCTTCTTACAGTAGTACTCTTGTTGTCACAACGGGTAATGTTTCATGAGATAAGTTTGTCAAATCATCAAACAAACGAGCTGATAAATCTTACAACTTTCTGCCCATCCTTTGCAGTCTTACCATAACTTAGAGACTGCAGGCAAATTAAGTCTTTATGTTGCCTGAGAGCCAGAAGTTGATAAAGAGATGCTACATAACTTCTGCTTTATCCTCAGAACTCTGTCCACAGAGCTTTATCACATGTTCCTCATGTGTATTTAGGTGTTTTTATAGTTGTTGCTGAGTCATTTTGGACAGGTTTTTGTTGTTTGTTTGAATTCTAGTCTTTCCTTATACCTCCAAATGCCATTCCGATGTAAATGCACTGCATGTTTTTCCACATTTTAAAAGTCCTTTTAAAGAATGGATTTTAGACTTTTTGGTTTTATTGCCCCTTCCCTTCAGTGTGTTATATAACTTTGTGTGCATGCAAAACATCTACAAAGTTGCACAGTTAAAAAACAAAGGAAGTTATTCTGTCTTACACAACATGCTGATACTAAAACTCTATTTATAGTTCAGTCTCTCTTTACTTTATCTGACAGCATCACCATTAAACTTTTCCATTATGTCTGCTTGGTGGCTGAGTTAGCACACATTAACAAATAAGCAGCTGTGTCTCGCAATGAAGTTTTAACCAGCCAATCAGAGCAGACTGAGATTTTCAGGAGGGGAGTACATATATATGAACCTGCTATTGAGAATAATGGGACATTTTAGAACTTGATTAAAAATATTAGAGCTGTAATGTAATGAAGAAATGATTTTTTATTTTTCACCTAGTTGCACCAAAAACTGTTTTGACTGTAAGTTCCATAAATATGTTGACCACTAGTCACATCTTCTATGTTGTCATTTGTCTGTTGCAGCAGTCAACAAACCCCAGTCCCTAAAGAGACCGTAGCCTTATTTGGGCCTCCTTTGGAAACAGCCTTCGGAGAGCAGAAAACTGAAGGTAACCTTTTTCCCTGTGTCTTTGTTATAATGTTCCTGCCTCAAAAAGTACTTTATTTTTCTCGTCTATTATTGGTTCTTCAAATATACTTGTAGAGATTGATAGTACATATTGTTAGTCTTAGTATTTACATTGAAAAATCTTTTTGAACACACTAAGGCTGTCGAGCCCTACTTGACGGTACTAACCCATCCTCTCCTTTCTTTTTTTCATCACTCTTCATCCCACCTTTTTCCAGGAGTTTTTCTTTGTTCAGGCTTAGTGTGTATTCATGATTGCAATCCATCTGTCCTTGCAAAGGTTAAAGTTGAAATTTGCCCCCTGAGGTCATGCTTGTTTTTATAGTGCAGCTTGTTCATATGCAGAATCCATTTTCACCTGCTCACATGCAACCCCACAGGATTTCTAGATGCAGGCTGTTGAAAAGCTCTTAGCTGTTACATAAGTGTCATCTCAGGCATAACTAACATCAGCTTGACATGAAATCCTTTTACACGTTAATTCAGACAAGAATAACAGCTTTGTGTGTATCTATTTTCCCAGTGTGTGAGCTGTGCAATTTTAAGAGCAAGGATGTGGAAATGATCCTCTGTCATGGTATATGTATCTCAGCTGCCAATACATACATGTCTGTTAAAACATAGCTGTGATTAAGCTTGCGTCTGTAACAATTTTAATGTTTGGTTTTCTTTTTTTTTCTGAAAAGTCCTCTTTTAGGACGTCATTCAGCTTAGAAACATTGAGTTCAACAAAATTTTGGAGTGACTGTTATATAACTATGTGAGATTTCTATTTATTTATTTCTTCATTTATTTTCTTATTTTATTTTTATTTTTTTCCCCTCATGAAACACCACTCATCTGAATTCTAAGATTTCACTGGCACTTGTATGGGTGGGAACCCTGGTCCTCGGGGGCTACATTCCTGGAAGTTTTCCATGCATCCCTGCTCCAACACACCTGATCTAAATCTAATGGATCCAACAGGCTGCCACAGTGGCCCATTAATTGGAATCAGCTGAGATGGAGCAGGGATGCACGGAACACATGCAGGATGAGAGCCAAGGATCCTCACCACTGTGTTGGACTGACAAAGTTTTTGGACCCAGTCTGACTACAGTTGTTCGCTGGGGCTGGAAATCTGTTTACTTTAATCAAAAGCTACACTGACATGTTGATTTATGTTTAACTTTTATTTCCCTTCAGTCATTTATCAATCAATCAATAATGATCAATACTTCTGCTGCTAACACCCTTCACATGGCCTTCTCTGTCCCCTCCTGAACTTAGTGGTTCTTTCTGATGTGTGGGGAGCTCCTCTCTCAGAGCCTGAATCCTCTTTGACAAGATCCTTCCCCACAGGAAGTAAGTTTTATAATTCCCTGCACTCTGTGCCACGCCTCCTTGTTTCCTTGGAATGAATGCACAGACCCATCAGCTCATGAACTCTCTCATCATCCAAACTGTCCTGATGGCACAAGTGTGTGACCACGATGTTCTCCGTTTTGTTTTAAACTGACAGCTGTAACCCGTTTCCTTTCACCAGCCATTTCACAAGTACATTTAGTTTTGTTTAAGACATTTTTTAGGGAGATGTTCAATACCTGACTTTCATTTTGCACCATCCCCCTCTTCCCTCGCTGCCTTCATCTTGCATTTGGCATGATGGTGACTGGAGTGAACTGTACTTTGTTGCATGGTGGATGGTTTGGGGATTTTGTCTCTTCATGTTACTGTTTTTTATGCATATGACAGGTGAAAATAAAACCTGTTATATACAAATCCAAACATTCAACTTTTGTGAAGTGATGCTTTGTGTTGTTGTTATATGCAAATGTCCACTTTTCTCTTTTTGGGGGGGTAAAATCAGCATAATTTACGTCCTCCCATAAGCTGCAGAGGGTTGAAGTCGTCACTACACTAATCTCCCAGAATTGCCATTTAACCTTAGAAGGACTGCTCATTGATGCATTTCCAATTTTATTTCAGCTCCTCCTCCACTTCCACCCAAGAATGTCCCATCTTCTCCCCCAACAACTGGATCTCCCACAGCAGAAAATGCTGGTGAGAAGTCTCATTGTCCGTATCCATTTCTTCTGTCCTGTACTTACCTGTGTTTGTGTTTTGTGGCTCCGTGTAAACTTAATGAACATTTGTGTAAACACACTTAGTTGGTCACCTATTGTCTCTGTTTCAGAAGTTCCGGCAGAAACGGTCGTTTCAGCCCGGAAACCCTCCATAGCTGATCTGGACAACATTTTTGGACCGGAGCAGGCTGCCGGTAAAGACGAGGACACGAGTGAAACGTGGGTGTGCTTCAGTGAAAAGTCTCCCGATGGGCCGCCTCTACCAAAGAACTCTACACCCCCCGTAACTTCCTCACCGCCTCCACCAGAAGAACCAGCGCCTCCTCCACCAGCCTCTCCACCACCACCAGAATCTCCCGCTCCTCCCCTACCTACATCACCACCCCCGCTAGAGGACCTACCACCACCTCTCCCTACTTCCCCTCCCTCAAAAGAAGACCCTGCTCCCCCTCTTCCAATCTCCCCGCCTCCTTCAGAGGAGTCTACCGTCCCTCCTACCCGTTCAGGTCCTCCCACACCAGAGGATCAAAATCCTCAGACACTGGCAGCCTCTCCACCTCCTGCGCCAAAGGAAATTGCATCACCTCCAGCTTCCTCCCCTCTTCCTCTGAGCTCTCCTGACAGTGTCCCCCCAGGCTCTGCTCCCAAAGCAGGCACCCCTCCTGCAGTGACTCCTTTCTCTGCTGGACCTGAAGCAGTGTCCATCCCGCTGCCTCTTGTCCTCTCGGAAGAGGAGCTGCCCAAGAGCTCAGACGCTCCTCAGCCCAAAGAGGATGTAGGTGAAACACTCACCTCACCCAAAGATGCTAGCCAGGGGAGTCGGAGTACACCTCCACCCCCTCCTCCTCCAACGTACCGCGCAGTGGTTTCTTCTCCAGGACCCACATCTGGGGCTAGTGGCACGAACAGTGGTGAGTTATTCATGATTCAGATTGGAATATAGTTCCACTACCAACACAACCATACTAATGTCAGTTTTGTATGTTTCTGGTAAGATTATGTGATTACTGAAGGTCCAGTGCAAAGCAAACTCGTTTTATCTTTATCGCTCTTGTGTGAAAGACTGATTAACGTTCTGAGTGAATGAATCTCTTACTTTTTAAAATCCCCCGTTCCAGTTGGGACGCTGTTTAAAATGTAAATAAAAACAGAAAGAAATGATCTGAAAATCTTATAAAACTACATTTTATTCTTATCAGAACATGAACCACTCATCCGACCTTGAAAAGGAGACACTTCACCATTTCATGGAAACTATTGGCTCATTTTAAATTTGATGACTGCAACAGATCTTAAAAGAAGTTGGAACGGGGGCAACAAAAGGCTGGAAAAATAAGCACAAATCAGTAACAAATGGAGGATTTTTGAAAAACAATTTCAGAAAAAATTTCCTCCCCATCCTCATATGTCAGCAAGACTGCTAAACCACACCCTGCATCCATCACAACATTGAGTTTGCCGAACTGGCCTAGATGCTGCCCAGATGAGTCACCAAACAGAAAACATTTTAGCATCATGACATCAAACATCTGGCCATGAAGACCCAGGACCGGTGAGCAGCTAGAATCCTGTATCAGGCCAGAATGGGACAACATTCTTCTCCTCAGAAATGTATACAGAAATGTATTTGTTTGTCTTGAGAAGTGGTACTATTACTAGATGTGCACCCTCTCCAGAAGTCCTTCACCAACCAGGCCCTTTATTAAATCAGCAACAATGGGCTTTGCTTAATTGAAAGAAAGCTAGTAAGTGGTTGTGGCTAAAAAAGAAAAAAAGGATGAATTTAAAGGTTCAGGTTTTTAAATGACTACCTGAGAGGAACCAGTACTCTCTGGAAGTCATTTAAGGTATACATCGTATGTTTTGTTCTGTTAGTTCTAAAATTCATCCAGGGGGACCCAGTTAAAGAGGAGGTGGTTGGGTCTCCTTTATGTAGTTGGAAGAAAGTGGCTATGGTCCGTTGGAGTTCATGAAAGAATATTTGAAGAAGTAATAGTGCTGAGTGTGAACGGACAAGTCTCTGGTTCTTCTTCTGAATAGGTCAGTTAGCAAAAGGAACTCTTCCTGTGTCATAAAGCACTCGGCTGGTGTTTGGTGTAATACTTCTGCATCAGCTGTCCATTTAAACAGCGCAGCTATTCTCCATTCTGAACAAATTATTAACATTTTTGTCTCCCCTCTCCTCACAAACAAACAGGGTCCTCTTCACCTGTACGGCCTGCAACTCCTTCATCGGTCAACCCAACTCCTCCTCCTCCTCCACCTCGCCCCCCTTCACGACCCAAACTTCCTCCTGGGAAACCCACAGTGGGGGATGCGGTAAGATCTGACGTTTTTCTGTCACTGCTTTATAAATATATTCATCTATGTGATATATGTCATTTATCCTTAGCTAACTTTGCTCATTCTGGCCCTGTTTAATATTTTCAGAATCGGCCTTTCAGCCCGCCGATCCACTCTGCGAGCCCTCCCCCGATTGCTCCATTGGCGCGGGCCGAGAGCACCTCCTCCATCTCCTCCACCAACTCCATGAGTGCCGCCACCACACCCACCGTCAACAAGGAGCTCTGCGTGTCTGTGACAGGTGTGGACTCTCACTGAGCTGCTTGGCATGATGACTGTTGAAAGTTTGCTGATCATTGTACGAGCCAGCCCTTTCCTTATTTTTGATTAGTCAGTGCTTGTCGAGTCATGGATTCATTTATTTATTTCATTATTTGTATTTTTGGTGGAAACTGTGACGTTTTCTCAGTAAAATTACTTCACAAGATGATTATCAACACCACACTCACAGCATTGTGTGCATGTTCTACCTCTAGAGTCTTAGAAATAATGAAAAACTATACTTGAAGTGGATTTGATTGTAAATAGAATTACTTGACAATATTCCTTTTATACCACAAGTTGTTAAGCAGCACATAAATGTTGTGACTGGTTTAGGTTAATGCAAAAAACAAAATTCCTATTCATGTTCTTATAAATGCACAGTGTGTGTGGGAGGTGAGAATATAAAGCTCGGAGGGTCATTTTAAACTGAAAACATTCTCAATGAACCCTCATTTAATGAAATAGCTTTACAACTATTTTTCCTAACCCTGTATCGAAGTTTAGTCTCAGTGTTAGAAGCAGTGCAGAGCAATGAGTGGATAACAGTTGTTTTCAATCAGGAGGCAGCTGCTGTTTAACAAAAATAACATTATCTCAATTTAAGGATGTTCTTTTAACAGATCTTGGGGACATACTGAATAAATTTCTTCTCTAAACCCTAGCTAGCATAGAGACATTTTCCAAAAACATCATTATGCCTCCTTATTATAGCTTTATTTATTTATTGCATTGCTACACTGGAAATCAGTGTTCTTTAGAAAACAAAAAAAAAGTTCATAGTTACCATTTGTACTGAAGACTGTCAAATTTCCACTTCCTCTGCATCATATGTTGGATTGAAGATGTTTGTTTTTACAGCTTCATTCTGTATGCATGTCATCGCTTCATTATTTTAATTTCTTTTTTTCCTTTTCTGTTTTTGTTTTGTTTCCTTTGCCGTTTGTCCGTTTAACTGTTGTTTGGCTTGTCAGAGGAGGATGTTTATGTAGACAAACTACCCACCTTTGAGAGACACTTTGATTCATTTGCAGGTATGGTACATTTTCCTCTGAGAGAGGATGGGGGACATGTGGGGATGTATGGGATACCATTGGAGTAATTTATTTAACATATTGATAAAGATTTAGATAAATGAGTAACAGTGCCTCTTGGAAATATACACATAAGTTTATTTAGCTCAATAAAAAATGTTTTAGGTTCAAATGAAAGGGCTTGGGTGTATATCTGAGCCGAATAAAGCAGCAGCACCATTAACCAAAGTTGATGCTCGACCGGATCGGCTCCAATCCAATCGTTCTCTGCTGCCTTTTCTGATCCTCTCGGATAAACCTGCTCTGTCATGTGAATGTGAGATAAAAATTAAAAAGGAGCTGGAAAGTCAACCTGACTGTAGAAGGTTAAAAGCTCCCTGAATTCAATAAATATGTCATTACTAAAAACGCTTATTTATTGAGCTATATTTACTATGGTTGTATTTATTTTACATGCGCATCTTATTCATTTGTTTTAAAGATAAAATTGATCCAAGTACTCATCTGTTCATTTAATATAAACTCAGTGGTATTTCATACAGGTTGGAGTTGCTCCTTTTTGAGTTTGCAATCATTATGATGCTCTTTATCCAGAATGTTTGGACATAAAGGGGTAAAAGGCATCACTGCGTGTTTTTGGACCCTTTCAATGAATTTCAGTCACACAGCGAAGGTATTCAAACAGTGAACACAGGTCTTTTCTTTCTCTATATCCTTTTAGATTGTAAATATTTTGAGCATGAGAATATAACATGTCTAAAAAGACCATCTCACTGTCATTGTTTAGATACCTACAGTACTGAATCCACTAATCTTCATCTGTTTTACTCAGATATTGGAACATTCCACACGTTCATGTTTTTTCTTCCGAAGTGCGGCTGCATTTCTCAGTGAATCACCATTTTTCTTGATTGTTTTGTTCTAGCCAGTTCATACCTTCCCACACATTTCTCAGACATTTAATACTTTTTATAGTCTTCATCTCTATCTGCGTATCTTTCTCATGTTCCTTTTCTGACTTATTCTCTTGAATAAAAATGGGAAAGATAGTGATTACTTTCTAAGAATTTTTTTTAAAAGTCTTCCCTATTTGCATCTGCCTGCCTGTGAGACTTTTCTCTCTGTTTAATGACTGTGCACTGGTGACTATCTTGCTATGTCGCCATGGCAACCCATCTCCACCGTCTCTTTCTCTTAGCAAAACATTTTTTGTGCTCAGAGTTTGGCTCAGTGTCTCGCAGAAATCTTTTGCTCTTAAGTTTCCACCACAGTGAGAAGTGCATTGTGTGTTTGGTGAGCGTGTCTGAAGAGTTCCTCCTTTCTGGGCTCTTGAGATCCATATTGTCTGTCTTCCTCTTTCACACACACACTGAAAACACGCATACTGTCAGATCAGAGCCTCAGCTTTTGGGTTGTTTTGGAGTCTGGAATGAGAATTAGGCCAAATTAGACAAGAAGCTGTTTGGTATTTATGTTGTCCTCTCTCGACCGGAGAGCATGACACAACCTCCAGTTCAGCCAATCAGAGTCAGACTGTGACGCCTCAGTCAACTCCCACACTTGAGCCCTGACTCCACTTTATACACCTATCACTCAGGCAGTTTATAGCCATAGAGACCACCAAAGACCCCCCCCCCCACTAGAACACCTGCCCTTTTGTTCTCCACATGAAGCACTGCCCTGCTCTCCTCATTCCATATCATCCAGCAATCTGTTTGTCCAGGGATTCATCCATCAGCACAATTTTGCTCAACAGCAGCAAGAAACATGTCTGCTCTGCTCTGCCGGGACCTTTACCAGGTTCCTTTAGGTGAAAACATTTCTGCCGTAAAGTCAAACATCCCATAGTCAAACTTATGTTAAAAAAGCAACTCGTTCATTACTTTGCATTCAGTTGGGCTTGCTATCGTCATGCTGGCGCTGCACACCACCTCAGGAGCTGGGAAGGTTTTCTCACCTGTTCCAAAGAAATATTTCCCCCAGATATTCAACGTTAAAGGAAACTGTGATGAGGAAGGTCAGATTGAATTGTTTTATTTTGATCCAGACCTATCTGAGAAGCAGCAACTCAGTTTGTGCTTAACTTCTCGATGAGGCAGGGTTATGTTTTCCTTTAACCTAAAGGTCAAAGAAAATAACTTAGAGTTGATTGGGGTCACTTGTTTTTTTTTTTAACAATTTAAACCTACCATGATCTTTAGAATCCTTCACTGCTCTAGTTTCCAACCTTTTCAGGTCAAACAAACCATTTTTCCTTTTTTTATCACAGGTTTGTTTAGTTTAATCCTTTAACAATCTGCTCTACTGTTCGGTAGAACAAATTATTCAGTGACAACAATTCATGGAAAAAGCCTGCCTGAGCCATCTTTTTAGTTTGGCTATGAAATCACAAAAGTCATTTTTTGATTCTGTATCCCATTACTGTTTCAGGTTTTTGCCATTTCACTTTTTTAACTGGCTTTTTTACTGTCGTCTTAACAATTTGTTTAAAACATTGATTCATACAATTATGGTCTGAAAGAAAAGAGAAAATCCAAAGAAACTTTTTTTTTCTTTCTTTTCTTCAATAACCTTTAAAAGGTTCAGGCCACAGTTCTAATGTCTTCTCTATGTTTATGTTCAAATATTTTTGAGGGATCTGATAGATTTGGTTTTACTTAAGAGAGAATCATTGAAAATATCCCATTTATTCTTTCATATGTTACAGAGAAAGTAGCAAGTGACACAGAAATGGGGTTTTGATATTTTTTGTAAGTCATCTTTCAGTTCCTGAGAGTTCAATGCTTTTTTAGAAATGAAATGGCCAGTATGTTGTTGAAGTAGAAATAACTGGAATTTCGGGTCGTTTATCTGCTGATATGAAGGCTGGCTTAAAAAATGTGAAACAGACGTTGATCAGAGCTCAAGTCTAACCTTTTAAAAACATCTGGTTTCTATCCAAGGCGTACACAGCCCCTCAAATGTGGAACTTGGAGCCTCTGTGCACCACAGTCCCTTCATCTTCCTTTATTAAACACCATGGCCGCCCTCTGCAGGCCATCTTCATCCCTAGCATCATCATCCTGTTTCCTAAGATGTGAAGGAAAACAGGAGAAAGAAGCTTCACTGTGAACATCATGGTTGCTGCCGATAAACTTCCTGGCGGAGCAGTATCTTGTTTCTTGCGTTGGGCTCTGGCTGCTGCCTCTGAAACTCACATCTTATTGTCTCTTCAGTTGACTCTCAGACCCCCCCACCCCCCACCACATCCTCTCCTTCTCAGCCAGCACACATCAGGCTCTCATTCCCTCTACTTGAATCCGGCCCTGTCTCACGCACGCGAGCATCCACACGGAGCATCTCATGCCTCCCATCTTGTTACGTGTGCTGTCAGGGCATCATCTCGCTCGC
>JAVQJG010043379.1:0-23576 GCA_036024015.1 Craterocephalus amniculus | reverse complement strand
GAGGATGTGAATGCATTCACAACTTTAAATGCTGCTGCTTTGATAACGATGGATTCACATCACTGCTTTATAGCTGAGCCACACTGAGCGTGTCTGCAGTGGGGCCGCTGTGTGTGTGCGTTGGTGTGTACGTGCGTGCGCGTGTATGCAGGTCTTAGCCAGAGGTTAAAAAACTACTGTAGTCCATCTTTGGTCCACACATCTCAAAAGACCAACATGTATTTACATGGAGGAGTAAAGTTGGTTCACATAAACCACAGCGCACGGAGCAAGCGCGCAGCAGCCTTATACAGGTTTGGGGTCGGTGTGATGGCAGATGAGGGTCTGTCGCTTTTGGATGAGGAGCGGTCTGGGAGCGGAGTGAGTCCGGAAGGCCAAAACATCCGCCAGCCAGAGAGGAACCGCAGCTTCCTCAACCCTCCACCTGCGGATCCTCTGAGCGCCACTAGCTTCACCTGCCGGCCGACACCTGCATTCTGCTCCAGCAGAAACGCTGACAGCCCTCGTAAGGGAAAAGCTGTGGATCAGCCTGCTCTGAGCTTGCTGAATGTGCTGTGATTAGGCCCGATGCACTTTTAATCGTCATAGTGTCACTTCTATATCTTTCCGCCTGGTATCAGTGTCCTGGCGTTGAGCCTCAGAGAGCCTGAAACATGCAGCTTCAGCATTTAACATATTTACTGTTTGTTGTTATGCTGAACTGCAAAATAAATATATGAACGAAATTAATTAAAAAATTATATAAAGTGATGGATGATGGATGGATGGATGAATGGATGAAGAAGAAGTAGCTGGCATCATGGAGGTAAACAAAGTTTTTCATGCTGTTTTAACGTACCACTTTGCATAGGCTACTAGGTTAGCTGTCCGGCTGCAATAACAGAGTCCACAGTTACGGTGTAGAATGCAAATACAATCATAATTTATTTTAAAATAAAAATGATGTTACTTCCTTCCTTGTCTGTAACAAATATTGCAAAGTAGCACGTTGAAACAGAATGGAAAACGTCGATTACCTCCAAGATGCCAGTTACTTCTTCTCTGTCAGTCTACTTTTTCTTCTTCTGAACCCTCATTGGGTAAACGTTGGGGCAGTGGGCGGAGTCAAACGTTTAAATCCGCCCCACATTGAGGCACGCCCCGATCTGCGGGCTGCAGTCAGGGGCACTTGCGCAGTCCAGTTGGCTTCAAACACGACTGAGCCAAAGACATAAGTGAGCTCTGAATAATCGACCAAAGTAGTTTGAAGTAACGCATAATAGGGAACAGGAGTAAAGCTAATCTGGTAACGTAATAGGACATTGTAACGCGTTAGATTGCATTTTACAGATATTTATAGTTAGATTACTGTAACGCGTAACTTTCTAATGCGTAACTGGCATCTCTGATGACAAAACATAATAAATATGCCAGTCAAACCCTTTTTTCTCATGTTTGTGGCTCAAGACATCCAATCGTCCCTGACAGTCTTATTGAGACATAATGAATTGCATGTCATCATCTCACAAAAGCGGATTTAGATGGAGTGATGTATGGACGTTTGTTTTGCCCAAAAGGGTGTCGTCCATCTCTCTGTATCTTTGAGTGATACATTCAGTAGTATTCAACTTATTTTACTGGACTGTACTATTTTACTAGTACTGGTTTTTCATAGTATAATGCACTTATATGTTTGCCCCTAAAGCCGCCGTAGAAGGGAGATATGGGCTGGGCACCTTGCTTGGTGAAGCAGAGGATTGAGATGATCCGACTGTGGAATCGTCTTGTGCACCTACCTAAAGATACACTTACCAAACCGAAATTGAGAAGTTATATCCAGTTTAAAGATTGTAAACACTTACAACGGATCGCCACAAAAAGCAACTCTGAAGCGCATGGAACTCACAGAGGGATCGGACCAGCGATTTAGAACAAAACATTGGTGAAATGAAGAAGTTTTGTGTCAGAAATTGATGTATTTAGAGGGAGCTCAAGCTGGCCCGTAACCATTTCACATGACATGACATCCGCAGAAACAGCGCGGGAACTTCCGACCTGAGGTAGTGTCAGGAAAATAAGATACAGGCTTATAGATGCACCAGCGCTGAACTGCTGAGGTGTCAGTTGGCTCATCAAACAATCTTTTAATTATAAATGGTCAAATAAAAAGCAATAAAAGAAATTTTTCAGCAAAATCTTACATTTAGTCCCTTCAGACAAGATCATGGAAAACTAAGCAAAAATAATGGTAAAAATGACAACAGAGTTTTGTTGATGTTGTGAATTTCCCAGTATTTCAGTATCCACTGAGCCAGCAGAACATTTATTTGATGCTCGACTTGAGATTCCATGTTATACGGAGGCAGGTGATTGGCTGAAAGATGAAAGGATTTGGCCCCTTCTGAGGATTTGTCATGGTCAAGACTAGTCAGTCTGGGACTAACTTTTCAAGGTGGGACCCATCCATTACATTTGTGCTGCCAGACGTTCATGGAGTGCAGTTAGAAAACATGTTTCAGGCATAGGCTTTGTACCCGTAATACTCAAGACACGTTCTTGAATTATTACTATGACGATAACTGCCTCTTGTAAACTCGGTGACTTAAACCACACTCTTCATTATTAAGCTTGAATATCTACAAACTCTGTCAACTTAATCCTTCCCCAGTACACCATTAAAATCAAAACAACAGCTTTTTTACTCATCGCTGTTATTATCAGTACCAACAAACACTTAGCTCCGTATAGAGTAGCAATCATTTTCATATGGCATCTCACAGAAAAAAACTTGTCTGTTGCCAGCGACTCAATAAATGATCAGCTGTACAGCCAGTGTTTGGTGACTCGTGTAATCGTCCACAGCAACATTATCTCAATTAGTAGCAGGTGACATCTTCATTGCCGACTCCAGGCTTATTAAACATCTTTGTTACTGAGTTGCACCATTAGCAATCAGTGGCCATAGCTGAGAAAGCTGAGCGTTGCTTTTTCACATCCATGGAAACAACAGAGGCATTCATTTCAATATGACAAGCTTTATTATTTCATAACCTCAGAGATGCTCCCGGAAATCAGGGATCACAAGGAAAAGGCTAACAAGTCACAATGAAAAAGGAAAAGGCGAGGGGATTTGAAAGAATGGAGACACACCAAACAACAAGAGAGGAAGTGTGGTGGGAATGTCTTTGACAGATAATGGAAAGCCTTCAACCAACATATTAAAGGTAAAAGCTAATATATTTAGACCGAATAGATGGCTTTCTGTGGATTTACAAGTTCAGGGACTTTATGATCCTAACTCCTGCCGGTATGAGGAATGCCCCATTCACCTTGCATTTTAGTTTAGAGGTGGTATAAAAAGGAAAGGAAGGAAAACAAAAAATCACAGATTAAATAAATAAAAGCTGAAGTTGAAGTCAGGAGAGGCAGAAAGAGTGCGGAGCTGTTTAGCAGTCATAACTGACAGGTATCTTCAAAACGAAATAAAGACGAAAGCAACTTCAAAGCCTGAGTGGATTGAAATTTTCTCCTTCCACACCGTTTTGTTTATCTCAGCGCTTGCCTGTCACTTCTGACGCCCCTGCTTGGATTCTGACAGCAGATTAAGCGGATATGGGGATGATAGCATGAGGTGACGTCGCCTCGCCAAGTCTCACATTTGTACTGGCTGGACAATGGCAGGAAAGTTAGGAGGGGAGGGGACAACACCATTCATTATGAAATGATGTGCCTTTCTGAGAAAGGGCTCCATTTCCGCCACCTATTCTTTATGTTTTTTTGTGACTCTGCCTGTCTCTATCTGGCACGTGCGCAGGTGGCGTAAGAGCCGATGTGAAATGAACAATCAAAAAGAGATCAGAGCAGGTGATATTCCCCTGCCTGGGCCTTTTCTCTCCGAATGTCAGCCTGGTAATTCCTTTGCATATATCAAGTGATCAGACCTATGTAAGTGTCTATCATAGTCAGAGACCTTCTTTTGGTGATACATCATCTGGGGCATATGCAGCGCTCCATACAGTGGCTAGCTTTTGTTAGAATCTGAAAGTGAGATGAATGGGGCATCCAAATAGAATGTCATATTAGAAAGATTGTGTATGTGTGTGAAGGTAAGATGAATACTTCCAACCTAATTTACATGTCTGCAACAGATTTTAGCCCGATTGGCAGCTTTTGTTCCTTATCGCATGTTTTGATTATAGACCACCTTCTGTCTTCAAGTTGAATTTGTAGGAACTGTGATGTGAAGAGTCAAGATGTTTATAAGCAAATGTTTTTATATTCTTGCTTGCACATTTACATATGTAATATGAGTACAACTCTGAGTTTCAGATCTGTAGTCAAAAGTTATCGTTTATCAGTTTTCATGTGAATTCAGTCTGATTAGACAACGAAACTATTGACCTTTCTGTTTAAGTTTACTGATTTAATATAGATATAAAGCTCAACAAATTATGTATGAAACCAGGAAAATCTCCTTTTGACTGAGAAGGTATTTACAATTTGAGAGGAAAATTTAATTTCAAATCAACAAATGCACAGACAACTTAACATTTTCAGAACTTATGTGGACTTAAACTGTGGAATTTTTTTTTTTTTTTTCATATGACAACGTACAAGCATAATCAATTTAAACCAAATGATTCAAAGCATGCATTAGGAAGAATAGACATCAGCCTTGACCAAAAATATCTACAGACAAATATCTATTTGTGACAATCATATTTGCTTTGGCCGGTTTACGATTTCCAGAACAGTATGTAGATGGCTGCATGTAGACATCTACTGTAAAGATAAATTGATGATTGGAAACTAAGTGTATGTGTAGGGATTAAGAAGTATTTACATACATCTTACTACATTAGAAATATTTAATAGTTGGGATGCTGACTTTACATGTCTTCTGAAAGAAAAACTAAATCCTTCCAGGAGTTTGGTTAAAAGTCTTTAATTGGACCACACAGGTACTACGTTTTGGGTGTTGTGAGTGTGGCAAACTGAAAGACAAATTATACACAATGTGCCTCTGCTTCAACACACCTGACTCAAATTAAACAGATACAAACCCCTGCACAATTACTCATTAATTTGTGTCTGGTGTGTTGGCGCAGAAACACATTGAAAACCTGCTGGATTGTGGCCCCCGAGGACTGAAGTTGGACATTCCTGTTAAACTCTGCATATTAGCATGAGCATTTTGTCAACAACCACTATGAATTGTTTTAAAGTGCTAATAACTCAACCTGTACTGTTTATTCATGCACACTAAATAGAGTTTCTGCAGCATGTTTCTGAGCTCAGAGAGGCTGTCTGGGCTTGTGCAGCAGTACTATGGGTGCGCTTCATTATAACACAGGGACAGCCTGAAATGTATAGGCAGAGGTATTTGTACACTACCAGCACTTCTATCACTATATACATTTAATTAGAGTTTTATATGTTTTCTGTCAATTCTTCTTCTTTTTCTTCTTCTTCTTCTTCTTATTATTATTAATAATAATAATAATAATAATAATAATATTATTATCATAATGCCCTATTGTTTTTGTAAGGGTCTTCAATAGAAATCGATTTATCTGGTCCTTCCTGACTAAAAAGTGAGGACATTGAGGTCAAGTGGGAATGTCATGTCACCCTTGTGGGGAGAACTGGTAAGGTCTGGTAAACTGGGAGAAATTGGACTAAGTCTGTAACAATGAAATGGATAAGTGTAAAAAAGAATAGGGGTGGAATATGGCAGTGGTTCCCAACCTGGGGTCCCTAAGGCTTGAGCATTCAGAGCTATTGTGATTAATGTCCACACATTGTACCTATTTTAAGAAAAAAAAAGGAAGGGTACACATTGTTTATGTAACTTTTGCTTCACCTAAGCACAGGACTCAAGAATACATTATTCATTCTCACTTTTGAAAGCATAAAATCAAGCATGCTTTTAGCACGGGGTTAGACAGGGGCTCCATGGCCTTTTGGTGTTTGAGTAAAGGGGGGTCCCCATATTAGGATCCTGTATGGGTTTCTTCTTTTTTCTGTTCTTCAGTTTTAATGATTTACTTAAACAGGAATTCAATTGGTCGGGAACATTAATGTGTCAACACAGATTCACTAGGCAATAGTCATATTCACATGCATGACGAAAATCACAAAGTAGAGAGCATAGCAAGTTCACTAAGGGAACCAACCACAGATTGATAGATAGAAGATTCTCACACTTTAGAAGTGTCTGAACTTATTATGTCAACAAAACCTATGCTTATTTAGCAACCTTTTAAGTCTCTTTATGTTATCTGAGTACAGCTTGGATAAAATGAAAACAGGGGATTTTGGAAAGCGGTTGAATAGGCCTCCTGGCCAGACTATATGGAGCTTGCGAAATTTAGTGTGGGCAGGACCAGGCTAACTTTCTAGTATAGCAGACTGAGAAAAGTTCAGAGAAGCAAAGCAAAGCTTATAATGTGAGAGGCAAAGTAAATCATAATTAATATAAAGCTGTAGTCTGCAAAATTCTGAAACTTTTTCATATAACGTAATTGGTTCTATTTACCTTAATCTGTAGAGAACCAACTAATGTCAAAACTGTTCAAGAGGTTCTACATTTAGGGCCAAAAAACTATTTTCATTGAGCCAATTAAAACGGAAAATGTATCTTAAACTGTATTGGTGAGAGTGATGGAGAGCGCGGCTGGGATAAAGCCGAGGTATATTTAATAGTCTGTCTTTTGTGAGTTATCTGTAATGATGTGTTGTGACTTACTTCCCTGTTTCTTACAGCATGGCTCATCTTCTGGAAACACTCTTCAGACAATGAATCTTTACGTTCCTCAGAGACTCACCTGCGATTGATGCATCCTGCTGGGTTTCATTAGCTGGAATGAGAGATAACAAAAGCAGCAGTGTCAGGGGGAACGGAGAAGCAGCATCTCAAGTTGTAAAACACAAGGCTTGTTACATGCTTCCATGGGAAGATTTTAAAGGAGTGAGATTGGGGAAGCGCCTCCACAGTCCTCTTAGGTTGACCACTCAATATATTATGACTCATATTCAGAAATAGCATGTGCTTTAAGTACCTGTGCTAATCATGGCTGCAACACAAAGAGCTATAATATTGTTAAGGTCAGGACTTATAACTAAACTGTTGTGGTGTAGGTATACAAAAGATGCACTTTTGTCCAAAAAGAAGATTCCGCTGTGGTTGTTTCAAGAAAATTAAAATTACTTTGAACCCAACTGATTTTTATGTTAAGGCTTATTTATACTCCTTTTACACACACACACACTCCCCATCGAGGCCGGCTTTTTTAAAAACTCTTTCTTCCGTCGCACCGAGCTGTGTCGGCTGGGCAGCTGATCTGTCTGCAGTGAGCAGAAACAAACATAATGGATCTTTTACACAGACACTGCAGCATAAACATTTTGCAAGATTGTTTTCTGGGCAAGACTGAGGTACTTTATCAACTAAGTTCTCCAAATAACGCAGGAGAAGCGACTCAAACTAGCCAACGGTAGAGGACTGGAAAATGAAACTTGCAGAGATAACGCAGTTGCGATGCATTCATGGAAGCTTGAAAATCACAACTCTTAACAGTCTACCTGCACAAAGGCAACTGCAACATTAAGAAATTAACAAATTACCATAAATGATCTGTTAACAATCTATGTGGGCTTCCAAACAGCTCACATATGTACTATATAGAAATAAGTATCTTGTAAAAACATGATCAAAATGATGAACATTTATAAAGATTTTCTTTAAAAATGAGGTTATTTATAATATATTCACTACTCACAAAAAGTTAGGAATGCTCAGCTTTCCGGTGAAATACATTAAAAGCATAAACAGTGAGACAAAGTTAATAAAGGTTATAGTGCATTTATGGTTCATTCAGACATACAAAAGGCAAATATATTACTCCAAACTTTTTGTGAGTACATTTTGTTAGTATTGATTTTTTCTTCCCCCTCTGAGGAATTATTGCCACCTTATTGTGGTAAGGGGGGTTGCATGAATCAGTGACCATTACAGCTAAACCAGCAGGAGCTTTGGTTTCAGGTAGGACACCCAAGGTTGGACAGGTCTTAGGGACTCCGCTACAAACCCATTCCCATTGAGAAAACATTTATTAGCAACAACAAAGGGCTGAAGCATGGTGTGTACGGACAATGCCCCCTTCACATTTCGGTCTGCCCCATCATGTGTGCATTCCTAGAGCTGGCCCTGGTCCCCATGCTGTATGCTAGCATGATCAATGGGCAAATACTGCTCACAAGTTGCAACATCAGTTTCAATAGCAATATAGTAAGCATAGCGACAATGAGGGAGATCATGATAATGTGTATCCTTAGAAAAAGACCCCAAAAAAGATGTGCATTAACAACAGAAGTCTGAATGGGTATCTCGTACGTGGCAACTTCTTATTTATTCGTTTCACTGATCGCAGCGTTGCGATATATAATAATATTATTATTTGTATATTATATAATAAAGTTATTCAGTCATTAATTTATTCAAAATGTAACTACTTTGCAAAAAGTAATATATTTAAGTGACAATATATATATTTAAGTAATATATTTAAGTGACAATATGAAGTGTTAGTTGTCTCAGCATCTTATTTTGACTTCATATAATTATAACAGATCAAAACTGATTTTTGAACAAAGACATCCCTAAGTTTCAGTGCTTGGATGGAAACATTTTTATAACAGCGTAACCTCCCAGAGTTTAGAGGGAGTCATTGTTTTTAAACAAGGTTTATTTCTCTATTGTTATATTTATGAAGGTATGACAATTAACTGATATGAGTAGGTGTTGGGATTAAGGGGTGAACCCCCCTGATGAGGATTTGTAGCAGCGGTTTGTAGAACTCTCACAAGAAAAATGAATATTCACAATTACTGACAAAAAGGCTAAAGCTGTTAGACACCGCCTCTGAATACCTTCAGGCCAAACCACTTTGTTAACAATAAAGGTAAAACAAGACAGAATTAAAGCTAGTGTGTGTGTGTGTGTGTGTGTGTGTGTGTGTAGGTGTGTGTGTGTGTGTGTGTGTGTGTGTGTGTGTGTGCGTGTGTGTGCGTGTGTGTGTGTGTGTGTGTAATAAAAAAGTAAATAAAATTGCTGAATCACTCAACACCAGTTGAGGCAGGAGGTAAATTTACCATGGATGTGGTGTGAAAAAAATATTTAAAAAAATCTTTATTCCCCTCAACTAGGAAGATGACCTTGGAAAAATAGTTGTTAGAAATTAAAATAAAGGCAGGGTCTAGGATGTATCCTGCCTATGCCTGCTAAAGAGAAGAAAATGTTCATGCACCCCCGTAACCTTGAATTGGATTAGGAGGTACAGAAAATTAATGAATGCATTACACATTTTGACATCATTGATAAAAATCCCAAATGTATTTGACAAATATAATATTTATTTTTTATTTTGCGTTATGCTCCTTTAACGAGATTCTTCTGAAGCTGTCTGTAGAATACTGTTTATTTGTGTAACAGTTGGCCACACTTGAGAGAACAAAATCAAATAAGAACTTTCATTTTCATTTTTCGCATGTGGAAAAAATCCCAAAAAGTGTTTTCCGAAATATCTATGTGACAGTAATTGATCAATATTTCATTTGCAAACATGGTTTGTTTTTATTTTAAAGATGTACAATAAAAAATAAGCTGCATCAAACCAAGTTACAATGCAATGAATCAAACAGGTCTCTGTTTAAAATGTGTCATCCCTTTATACAGTACGTCTATGATATATAGGATATATATCACATCATCTTAAAAGAGAATGATGTGCTCTTACTTCTTGACCATAAAGGCTTTACAGATGCATCTCTGTCACATTGGATGTTGTTCTAGTAGGTTCTGCCACCTCTAAAGGGAACTTCTTAAGTTCAGTAATAGGAAGTCTTCTCATCACCCATGGCAAACTAAGAGATCTGGCCGTTCTAATCTTCCTCTATGTTAGACTTATTGAAGCCACAGTGCTTCTGGGGACTTTCAAAAATGTAATAATGGTTTTATACCCTTGCCCTGATCTACTGTATGTTGCACCACTGTTTTATTTCAGGATGGACTTCATAGCTTGGTATCTGTATTGTGAAATAGTACAATTTGTGGGGCTTTGTGATTTTCTCTAAACTACATTTAGTTCATTCAGTTTGACATGGATTCAATTTCACAAATATCTTGAGAAAATATTTGTAATTAAATTTGAATAACTTGACTTCAACTTGTAAGTTTGAACAGCACAGAGATATGTCATATTTTAAATCTTACAGTATCCCTTACCAACAAGGTTTGATAGAAAAATTGTGAAGACTTGTAAAATTGTGAATTTATCTATTTCAAATACATAAATGACATAAAATACAATCAATAAAGAAGTCATTCTAAATGTCTCTTTATGGCATTTGAATCTAAACCTGAGGCCACACTGACATGTCTGGAAATAGATCTGGGCTAAGGAACTCGCTCAATGGTGTTGGCAATGTAGCTGAATATTATGTTGGATTCTGACACGTTTCTTATGATGAGTCATTTCCGACTTGTAAGCCTTTGCACACAATCTGGCTAAATGCACCAATCCCCCTCCCCTTCTTCAATGGGACTGATTACAAACGCAGAATTGATAGCTGCTAGCCTTTTTGCTAATTCTCTGGAATCAATGAGAAGGATTTCTGCCTCCACAGCTGAGATTTATTAAATGTAACTGCTCACTTACAAACAGAGACACAATGCCCATATCAAACAATCTCTGGTGGATTGACTGATAAGTCTATTTATTTGGCTAAATAAGCTCTAAAAACCCTTCAGGACACACTCGTGTAAAAGGTCTGCCTTAGAAAATGCTCTTCATGAGCTAACAACTCATGTTATTTAGCTTCTTTTTGCTGCCCTTATGATCAATGATTGCGTCTTGATAAAACAATGATCCAGATTTCAGGCCCATCATAACAGCCAAGCAGAGTGGCGCAGCACAAAGGAGCTTTTCTTTCAGATGGTAAAGGTGTTATAGAAGAAGTTTCTTTTAACAATTTTTGCGATATTAGATGGAATATTAGAATGGGTTCACTGTCCCTTAAGGTAGGAATAATTAAAATCTTTAAATATATAATTGTCATTATACATCAACTGTGAGAAAAATGGGACTTAAAGAACATCAACCAATCATTTTTGCAGTCACTGCATGTTTTATTTGTCTATTGGATGGTCAATCACTCTTTGGACATGCTAAAGTATAAATACTGTGCACACTCCTATCTAATGCTCAAACAGCAGGTGGCTAACAATCAGTCTGCCAGCAGTTAGCAACGTCTGATGGCAGAGCTAAACGCCACTAAAGGCGGCAAAAGAAAAACTTTTTTTTTGATGTTGCTAAGTAGATGAGAAAGACATTAAAAGAAGTTCCTGACATGATAGCAGGTTCGGCTAGACGTCGGTCTTGCAGCCGAAACCAAGCTCATGTACGTCAGCGTTGGCCGGGAGCTGGGATTCAAAGAGGATGGTCGTGTGCATGCGCTTTATTCAAAAACTCATTAAGTCTTTGCTTTCTGAGCAGCCACAAACATCTTCTATTACAACTTTAATGCTTCAACAGATTTTGTGCTGCAACAGCAGGGACAAGACTCTGCTTAATCTGACTAACTGGGTCGTCAAACCCAAAAACACAACCCTTTGAGCAGAAAACCTCAGCTTATTTTAGTGAAGACTGATGGCTGTTCATCAATATTTTGCAGAGAAATACAACACAAAGCATGGCCCACATTTCAAGGACCTGAGCAAATTGAGTGGAATTGATGTTATCCTGCCCTTTCTCGTCTGTGTAGCCTTGAAAGCATTGTGTTTGAAACGAAGTGCTCTACTCTTATTGTGAATCTGCCAAGTTTTCAACATAAAAACACAAAATAAGAAGACAGACAATACCCCAGCCACATATAAATAAACACATAGTCTGTGCATTCTCCAGAGGGGGAAGATTTTCTGTATCTTTTCCTTCTAAATATGTAAGGGCTGAATTCAAAGGAACACAACACGAAAATTCCTGACAGAGTCCAGTGAAGAGTAACAGCAGGAGTATTTACAAGTTTCATGTTGTTATGCTGGAGATAAACTATTTCATTTTATGTAGTGCCTTGGTCATAAATCTCGGCGGAGTGCGAACACGGTGTGTCCTTTTCCATTATATATATCACAGGTTCACACAGGAGCCTGGTTTCCCCATCAAGCAGTAATCTTAAATACAGCAGTGCTCCACTTCCCAGCCATCGGCTAAGCTGCTTGTTTTAAGATCTCACCAGTTGTCGATGTAACTCCATTGATATATCCTTAGAGATCAGCTATAATGTGGCTGATGACAAATAGTTGATACTTACATCCAAACCCCTGGAGGGCTCAGTGATGGAGCCAGAGGGAAGCCTGGGGAGGCTGGGGGAGGCACAGCCTTCTCTGGAGTCTGATTCCTGGAAACATGCATGATGACTAAACAAAAGAAAATGACCTCAAATACCTATACAGTAAGCGGGGGTTAAATTGGGGGAGGGCTGTCAGGGGTCCAGCTCCCTCACATGAGCTGGTGCTGCATCATCTGGTCTTAAAGAAATACTTCAACCTCAGAATGATGTGGCTTCATTTTCTACTCACCCTCATGCTGATTAACAATCTGGAACACTTTTTTGATATTTATCATGCAGCCAGAGATGTGGGGAGGTTTTCGTTCTGCATAGATTTCTTTACAGTGATGTTGAACGGCACCCGTTCAAAAAAGTCCACAAAAACTTGACAATATTCCTCCATATTGTTCGTCCAAGTGTCCTGAGTGGGTAGCGTCCATAAGAAATCACATCATTTAGTGTAGTTTTAGATCCCAAACCGTAGCATATTGTTCTTCCTGGATGCACGTGCGTGATGCTACGGTGGCCACGGCAGACTGTGGTAGCTTCAGCCACTTCTGAAACCTGAACAGGTGTATAGACATTCTCTGCATATAGCAGCCAGTAAGCTGAGAATGTGTTGGTGTTTGTGTGTTGTGTATGTGCTTAACTTCTCTTGCATAAATCTGCATCAACGGGTCCAATCCCTTACTGAGTGTAGAGTCTCAGGGAGATGGACTCTATGCACTGAGAGGAGCTTTCTTGTCAAGATATAGTTTCTATCTCCTTCTTTGGCCGTGCCATTATATCAGTGGGAAGACATATTCCATGAGGTAGAGAGAAAATAAAAGGATGAAGAAAAATTCTTGTTTTCTAATAATGTTGATGAAGAAGTTTGATGAACAAATGATTAGAATAGTTTGGCAATTACACACCGCTGCTGCATTAAAGCAGAACTTGACATGATGGATGATAAGAAACGCCTGGAGTCTGGATGTGGGCATTGAGAAAGGAAGAGTTCTTTTTTTTTTTTTACAATATCTTTATTGCTTTTTTCAGTTCAGAAACATTAAGCAAGGACAAAAAGAAAAACAAACAACAACAACAACAAAAAAAAAAAAAATAAATAAAAAAAATAAAAAAAAAATAAAAAAAAAAAAAAAAAAAAACACACAACAGAAAGAAAAATAAGAATAAACTCCCACACGGTGATACAACAATAAATAAAACAACATTGAATACTCGAATTGACGTCTGAGGGGGTGTAAAGAACAAGTGCCCAGGCAATAAGATGTACTGCTTGGGATCACCACTCAAGTGTGTGGATCCTTTGATACATCTGTCCACATAATTCCAAAGAGGCCTTTCTTCACAGACTGAGCATTTGCCGAGCCAATGTAATCCAAGAAAGGGTTCCAAATCTTATAGAATAGTGAGGGTTTATCTTTAGTCCAGTAGGTCATTGCTTCCAGAGGGATAAGTTCCATTATACTTTGTAACCACTGTGAGAGCTTAGGAGGTTTGTCGGAGATCCACTCAAGTAGAATGCACCTTCTGGCGCTGAACAAGAGTACATCAAGCAGTCTTGACACGTGAAGTGTAAGATTCAGTCCAGAGTGTAACCCAAGGATGCAAGACAGAGGATTAAGGTCCAGATCTTTACCAAATATTTTACAAGTTTCTTCACACACATTTTTCCAAAAATTTCTAAGAAGGGGACAGTCAAAAATACAATGGTAGTATGTTCCATCAGAAATCTTGCATTTATTGCAATACTTCGAAAGTGTAGGGTTGAATTTATTCCGTAACACTGGTGTAATCTGGAGCCTGTGGATAATTTTAAATTGCAGTTCCTTAACTTTATTAGTGCATAAACAACCAGAAGAACTCAGCCATACATCTCTCCACTCATCATCCGCAATCGTTACACCTAAATCAGCTTCCCAGAGCAATTTAAGATGTCCTGCACCCCCTCCTGGAGGAGACAAAGCATTATAAAACCTGGTGGTCAGTTTTCGAGGCTTGAGATCCTGCAAAATCTCCTCCATAGAAGAACATGAGAATCTGCCAGGGTGCTTCCTGACCTCTGAGGAGATAAAACTGCGAATCTGCAAATACCTAAATAAATGTGTTTGGGGGAGGTTGTATTGCTCCGTTAGCTGGCTAAAAGATTTAATAGTACCATCAGCAACAAGATCCCCTATAGTACAGATACCATTCTCTGACCACAGGACAAATGCACGATCATTGAGGCCAGGGGGAAAATCTGGGTTTAAATGAATAGGGGTGAGGAGAGAGAATGAATCCTCTCGAGACTGTATCTTGTTTATCAATCTCCAAACCTTTAACATGTTTTGAAGAAGAAAATTGCCCCTTACTTTGTCTGACACCCATTTCTTGGAAACATATAAAATATTACGAAGAGGGATTGGATCCAGAGGGGTGGCCTCAGTGCTAAGCCAAGTGGAGTGGGGATCATTTCTACACCATTCCCACAGGTAGCGACAGAGGCACGCAAGCTGATAGTATTTAATATTGGGCAATGCTAGCCCTCCTTCTACCAGGGGAAGCTGCAGTTTTTGTAATTTTAATCTGGCCCGTTTTTTCTTCCATAAAAAGGAAGATAAAGAGCTGTTTAGATCAGAGAGTGACTTTCTAGTCAGAAGGACAGGAATCATTTGGAACACATAAAGTAAACGAGGAAGTATGTTCATTTTAAAAAGATTTACTCTACCTATAAGAGACAATGGGAGGCTAGTCCAACGGGCCAGATCCTCCTTAATTTTACGTATCAGAGGTACAAAATTGGCCTTGTAAAGGCCAGAGAGGGATGGGGTTATGCGTATTCCAAGATAGGTGAACCCAGATGGTGACCATCGAAAAGGGGCAACGCTGGATGTACAGATATTAGGGGTCAGAGGCATGACCTCTGACTTTGAATAGTTAATCTTGTAGCCTGAAAACTGTCCAAAAGTTTTAATAATCTGAATAATTCTAACAATGGAAGTCTCAGGGTCACTTAGAAAAAGCAAAACATCATCTGCATAAAGGGAAATTGTATGGTTTTGGGGACCTATGTCGATGCCCGTCACCAGAGGGTCCCTCCGAATCGCCTCCGCCAAGGGCTCAATGGTGAGTGCAAACAGAAGAGGTGAGATTGGGCAGCCTTGACGAGTGCCGCGCGCAACTGAAAATACTGGAGATTTCCAACCATTTGTGAGGACTGAAGCATGGGGGGAATCGTATAAGAGAGAGATCCATTTGATGAAGTTGTCCCCTAAATTGAATTCAGAAAGAACACGCAGTAAGTACGGCCATTCGACTCTGTCAAAAGCCTTCTCGGCATCGAGAGAGACTATGACAGCCTTGGCTTTTAATTCAGTGCTACACTGTATAATGTTCAGCAGCCTCCTAACATTATTGCAGGAATTACGTCCTAAAATAAAACCAGTTTGGTCCACTGAGATTAAATCTGGAAGAATACGCTCTAATCTTCTAGCTAAGATTTTTGCAATAAGTTTTCTATCTACATCCAATAGAGCAATTGGTCTGTAGGACGAACACTCTTCTGGTGGCCTACCTTTTTTTAGAATCAATGAGATGTTGGTGTCCATCATAGTACTTGGAAGATGACCGGAAGTAAAAGAGTGGGAAAACATATTTAATAAGGGGTTAACTAACAGGCTCTGGAAAGATTTAAAAAACTCAGGAGTCAAGCCATCAGGCCCTGGGGCCTTGTTGTTTTGCAGGTCATTAATAGCTGCAATTATTTCCCCTCGTGAGATAGGACTGTTTAAAAGCTCCTTTTGGGTCTGAGAAGCTTTAGGTAGATTAATTGTTGATAAAAAGGACTGCATCAAGGTATCGGACTGGGGCTCAGATTCTGATTTATATAAAGCTTCATAAAACATCTGAAAGCAATTGTTGATATCTTTATTATTATGAACTCTTTTATCTGTGTCATCTTTTATCACTGGAATAGAGTATGAGTCTGCCTTTGTCTTAACCAGATTTGCCAAGTATTTACTAGGTTTGTTCCCAAACTCATACATCCTATGCTTTGCAAAGAACAGAGATTTCTGAGCCTCTGCTGACATTAATGTATCTAGAGCTGCTGTTGTAGTGTCAATTTGAGCTCTCAAATCGTTCGAGGGATTAATATCATATTCTCTCTGAAGCTTAATTAATTGCTGCTCTAAATTCTTCTGTTCCGCCTCTTTTTTACGTTTCAGATGAGCTGTAAAAGATATTATTATGCCCCGTGATACCGCTTTAGCAGTCTCCCACAAGACACTCGGAGAAACCTCTGGGGAATCATTCTCGGCCAAAAAAAGCCTAAACTGCTCTGTAAAATATTGTATAAAATCAGGGTTTTTAAGCAAATAGTTTTTGAATCGCCATTGTGTTGGGGGACGTTGTTCTTTAGAAGACATAACTAAAAATAATGGAGAGTGGTCTGAGATAACAATATTACCCATTGAGCATGAGACCACTTTTTGAAGGGTGTGACTTGGTGTAAAAAAAAAATCTATTCTGGAGGAGGACTTATGGACCTTAGAAAAAAAAGAATATTGTTTAACTGTAGGGTGGAAGGTCCTCCAAGTGTCAGTGAGACCCAGATCTCGGCAACAGCCCAAAAGGGTTTGACTATTTTTCGTACAGGTTTGTGACCCCATATGTGATTTATCCAGACGAGGATTGAGACAACAATTAAAATCCCCTGCGATTACTGAAGACTCCACGAGCCAGTCCGAAAACAGAGCGAATGTCTCGGTGTAAAAGTCGGGAGAGCACCCTGGAGGAGCATAGACATTTAAATAGGAAACCCTGTCGCCATACAATGTCCCTGAGATCATTACATAACGGCCAAGTCTATCACTTCTGACTGCCACATCAGTAAGAGGTAAGGTTTTATGAATTAATATTGCAACCCCTCTGCTCCTTGATGTAAAGGAGGAATAAAAGACTTGGCCAACCCAATCCCTTTTAAGTTTTTGGTGTTCCCTGTTGCTTAAATGCGACTCCTGAATACAGGCTATTTGAATTTTTTCCTTCTTCAAAAAATTTAAAATCTTTTTACGTTTAATTGGAGACTGGATCCCATGCACATTCCATGAGCAAAGTTTAATTGTAGCTTTATCAACCATAATCAAACAGAATTTGAGAGGAGAGATGCATGCCCAAAACACTCACAGAAAGATATTCCATACCCCAGGTCAACCTGAGGTAGACACAATGAATCAATATAATATAGAGAAACAGCAAAACACGCACGTGTGGGAGATAGAAACAAAAAAAACAATAGTAATAATAATAATAAAACCCATCCCACCCCCCAAGTGCTTCCCCAAACGAAGCACCAAAATCCTAAACTACCACTGTGCATCTAGAACTATGCACTAGACCAGTGCTCCCAAAGTATCCAAATGTTAACAAAACTACCGCCGAAGAAAGTATAAGCATGTTAATGAAGAGAATAAAATAAATATATGTATCCTGACAGATATCAAACTGTTTGAGATGATAGGGTATCAAGCAGATTAAGCACACCAGGCGAATCTGTTAAATAAAAAAAAAAAAACATGACCTCAAGACAATAATAATAATCATAAATTTAGAAGAAAAAAAAAAAAAAAAGGGGAGGCGGAGGGGAGGAGGTCTGATTTTTTGGCCAAGTTGTAGTCCCGAACCCCCGCGCCACACACACAACCTGCGCAACAGATTATAATGCCATAATATCGGCCGAAGTTTCGCCAGTTCTGTCAGAATAAAAGAAATAACTCACCACCATACAAAGCCCTGAGGTGGAAGACGTGCAGCCGTCTGTCCCAAAGGCAAGTTAAAAGAAATTAACGCCCGGACGACCAGGCAGTGGACGAGACGACAGGACCGGGTAAGGCAGAAAAAAAAAAACAGGAATAATTATCCATTAGTGCTCAGTCCTGACCCCAGCAGCTGGGCCGGCGCAATCTTGTCCTCGTAGTATTTACCGGCAGCCTCCGGCGTGTGGAATACGTGCCTCTCATTGTTGAATGTTAGCTGCAGCCGTGCGGGAAATAAGAGGCCGTATTTGACATTGGCAGCCCGGAGTTTCTGCTTGATGCTGGTGTACGCAGCTCTCTGTTTCGAGACATCCACGGTGAAATCTGGAAAGATGCGCACCTGATGGCCGCGGAAAATCAAAGGAGCCCTCTCCCTCGCAAGCCGGAGGATCCGTTGTTTAACCTGAAAATGATGCACCTTGACAATCACTGGGCGTGGGGGGGCTCCCGACCTGGGCTTAGCCGCGAGGGAACGGTGGGCGATATCCAAAAGCGGCGTGGTCTCGGAATTTTCGATTCCCAGCAGCTCGGCAAAGAAGTCAGACATAAATGAAGTTACCTGGGGCCCCTCAGTATCTTCCGGGACTCCTAAGATCCTCAGATTCTGGCGTCTGCTCCTGGACTCCAGGTCTGCAGTTTTAGACATGAGCATAACATTACTTTTGCTCAGCGCATCACATTTAGCCTCGAGCTCGGTTACTCTGTTATCCATATCTTGAAGAGAAGATTCAACATCCGTGAGACGAGAGGCAAATGAGTCAACGGTGGACTGAAGAGTGTCCATGGAAGAGCGGGACTCGTTTCGAAAGGATTCAATTAGCCTGACCACAGACGACAGGGAAGGCTCCTCTTCCTCCATGATGTTAGCGTCGTTACCGCCATGCGGTGTCCGGGGATTAGCTTTAGCCAACTCTGTGTGCCGTGACTGGCGGGCCTTCTCTGCTCGTTCCTGGCGTGTACTGCCTTTTCCAGCCATCTCATGAACTTACTGACCGAGTTCAGACCGTGCAGAAGAGCGAAGCGGTAGTCTGAAAATATATTTTTTTAAAAATGTACAGGAGCTGGTCAGGACGCGTCTACTCCGTTGTCATGCTCCACAGCGCCCGAAAGAAAGGAAGAGTTCTGATGAAGCACCAGCTTAATGGTGTGAAACTGGGAAGAAAATGGTAAGAACAAAGCAGGGTTTAAAGAAACACATAAATGAGATTAAATAATTACTGACTGTCTAAAACAGGAAAGGGGAAGATCTTAGGGTCAGAGCAGTGGCATCATAAGTCATGTGGAAGGAGGAAGCAGTATAGCAGGGGGGAAAGCCCAAGTAACCGGAAACCAAGAAGGAGAGAAAATGAGACTGATCAGATCTACCTTAATACATTTTTTAACAAAGCTCCACATATAAACTGTATAGACTGGTTAATCTTTATGTATGAGCCCTTGGACTTCATACAGTCTCCGTAACTTGTAATTTTACATACAGGCGTGGGTAATGTGATTCTATGGAAGCTTAAGCTTTGCAGGGAAATGAGTTGCAGTGCTGCATAATCAGATTTGTCCTCCATAACCCCAGAACAGATCTGTGAACGCTGATAACCCCAATCAGTTCTGATGCATGGGTCTGTCTCATAATATGGGAAGCATGAGTTTATTTCTTTGACGTTATTGTAGGTTGCAACACTTAATCAACAGCCCAAACAAACTCTACAAGCCTTGGAGAGGAATCCAAATCTGGATTTTGGCTTAGGGATATTATAAATGACTGAATTAAGTCAAGGTAGGGCTGTGACATTGCATAGAAACTACCTGATGACACTAAGCTTATTCAGAGCCCTCTCAGCTCAGACACAGATGAGATCCATCGTGTGCTCTTATAATCCTGCTGACAGTATCAGACGAGATCCCCAGCTTTCTGTCTGCTCATTATCAGCAGCTCCATGTGGAGTTACATCTTCTTCTGTATTCACACATGACATGTTTCTTAATAGAGTGAAGTAAGCCTTGTGTTGTTTGTATAGTCAGCATATGGTACTGTTTGCTAGAACTCAGCTGTCCCTCCATCACTTAGCAGTAATGATGGTCACAGTGTTTGCTTCCTGGATGTGTGTCAAAGAAGAAATTTGGATGTAATCATGTCAGATTAGAGAGCTCTGTAGTCCAGTCAGTAATAAATAAATGAGCTTTATATTCAAAGTCAGTGTTCTTGGGCACATCTTGGATAAATGGCAGTTGATAAGAAAGGTTCAGTGAGAAAAAGAGGCAGACACAGTTGCCAGCACACCAGTGGTTCACACAATATCAGACAAAAGGCATTTTTATTTTCAAAGATTTTCCTGCAATGATAATTTTTTTCCCCTTTCAGCTTATTTAGACTTTTTTTATAATGCATGTCTTGCTGGCGTAAGGAAGACTGGCTTAGCTTCAGTGATAAAGCTCTCAGCACCAGAGCACATCTACAAAAAAAGATCACATTTTCTGGTCTTAGAATTGAGATGTTTGCAGTGGATGTTAAGGCCATTTAGCTTGAAACTTTATTTGATTTAAACGGCAGCAGCAGCTTGATAAATAAATAAGGGAAAAAACTCTATTTTTTTTTTCTTTCAACAGCAGTTTTAGGCAGTGTCCCCAGGGAATTGTCATGTGTGAGGTGATGTTTTATGCAGCTTCTGCCTTTGATGCTGAGTCCTTGTCTATTATATTTTCCCCCTTTTATATGTGTAGTTTTTGTTTTGCACTGGATTTGACAGGAGATCATCTCCAAGTATCGACAGCAATGTGTGAAACCTTAAAATGCAAAACTATAACCGGGGCAATCTCTAAGTCTGAGTTAAATAATATAGGGTGTTGTGTTTTACCGGTGAATGACAAATGAAAATAGAGTTAAACGAAAGCACCAGGCAGAGTGAAAATGGCAGTGTGGCACAATTATATGTACAACAACGTTGAGTCAGGAGTCAGACTTTGGAACCGAGACAGGAAGAGAAAGATATTCCCGACTGGAGAATGCCCAATGATTCATGGAACATGCACATTTACTCTTGTGATGTAAACAAATATACAAAGAAGGAAACAGTGATGACAACAGAGCAATAAATGAAACATTTGTTTGGACTTTTTACCACAATTATTTCTGTAAAACCATCCATGCTTAGTAGATTCCGCAGCATGAATGCAACACTGTCATCAGCCATTGTTTTAGCTGTTTGCACGTGGGGGTTAAGGGAGAAGTGGGGCTGCGGTGTCTTGGGTCAGGAAAGATTTCCCCCTGTTGTAAACACAGAAAAATAATGTTGGATTGTATTGGTGCTCCCAAAAAAATCAAAAATTAATTCCATGTGGAAAAAACATCCAAACATTAAAAAACATAAGCAGATGTTATACTGGTAGATGTTAGTACTAGTATTCTTCCGGTTGAATTATTATAACACCTTGGACAAAACCAAAACGTTACCATGTGAGACAAATCTCTTGCTGCCATTCTTTGACATTCCCAGAGTTTTCTGTTGGAAGCAGGAATGTGGAGCTCATGTGAGTCCAGTAGAACATTTACAGGAGTATTTCATAATAACTAGAGTTGGGACTGATCTGATCCAATATCAGTATTTGGCTCTCATACTGACGTGACTCGCAGATCGGATATCTGGCTGAATTCACCAATCCATCTCACAGATCCAAATACGGATCTTTCTAATCCTGTGTTATGTTATTATAAGAAGAAGTAATGAAGAATGAAGCCTCATAATATGTTCACCCAGGATCGGTTCATGATATATCATATACATATAAATAATTATTTATGTAGTTTTTACTCAGTTTCTAGTTTAGTCAGCACTACATACACTTGAAAAGACATGTCTGATGGGAACTGAGCTACTCTTTGCTAATTTACCATGTCATTAATTTGGATATATTTTAGTCTGCAAACATAAAAACACAAGATACTTCATATGAATGAAATTAAAAATGAATCCCACAAATGATCTTCTGTATCTCTCTGTATCAGACATGAACAAGCCTCTCACTGAACACACACTGTTGTTTCATCACGGTGTGTGTAGAGGGTGTGAAGAATCCTCAATTATCCTCATCAGCTTGTGCAGAATTCTTTTTTGGGTGATCAGCTCCAGCGTCTCCAGAATTACTCCAAGCACAGAACCAGCTTTCTTGATCAGTTTGTTGATTCTCTTAAAGTCTCTGTTTCTGATGCTGCAAAGCTGATTGCACTTTCAACAACAGACTTATAGAACATTTGCAACATTTTTATGCAGACGTTAAAAGATCTCCGCTTCCTTAGAGTCTGCTTTGACCTTTCTTGTAAATGTAGTCAGTGTTGCCTTTCCACTCAAGTCTGTTGTCCAGCTGAACTCCCAGGTACTTGTATTCCTCCACCACCTCCACCTCCTCTCCCAGGATGGAAACACTTCTATGTGTGTTCTTGTTCCTCTTGAAGTCATCAATCATCTCTTTTGTTTTGTTGGTATTCAAGATGAGACTATTGTCACCGCACCATTTCACAAAGTCACCGACCAGTTCTCTGTACTCTACCTCTTGTCTATCACTGATACACCGAACAACTGCTGAGTCATCAGAGTATTTCTGCAGATGACAGGACTCAGAGTTGTACTGGAAGTCTGAGGTGTACGGTGTGAATAGAAATTGTCAAAGTACAGTCCCTTGTGGTGTTTCAGTGCTGCTGACCATCATCTTAGACACACAATCTTTCAGTCTCACAAACTGTGGTCTGTTTGTGAGCTAGTCATAAATCCAGCTGGTTGTGGAGGGATCCACCTGGAATTTATGGAGCTTCTCACACAGCCGAGTGGCTGAATCATATTAAAGGCTCTTGAGAAGTCAAAGAACATGACCCTCAAAGTGCTGCCTGACTGGTCCAGATGAGAGTGGAGGTGTGACAGGAAAGCTGTGGGCTCATGGAGGGTGTGTGGCCAGTTGGGTTTGATGCAGGAGGTGAGCTGAACCTAGTGAAGAATATCTTCAGTTCATTCACTCTGTCCAGACCTCCATCAGTCTGATCCTCCTTTATCTCGAAGCCAGTGATCTTCTTCATTCCTGACCACACATCCATCACATTGTTTTACTGAAGCTGACTCTCCAACTTCTTCCTGTAGTCCTCCTTGCACTTCTTTGTTTGTGTTTTAAGTTGTTTTTGTGTTGACTTCAAAGCTCCCTGTCTCCATCGCTGAAATCTTTCTTTTTGATGTTCAGCAGCTTCACTGGACTTGTTGGAACGGTGCTGTCCACACAGAAGTTTATATAATCTGTCACACACTCAGTCAGAGTGTTGATCTCATCTCCATGAAGTTCACTTAGGACATTCCAGTCTGTAGCTTCGAAACATCCTCTCAGAGCATCTTCAGCTTCATCAGACCATGTTCAAATAGCCTTTCTAATGGCTGG
>JAVQJG010043377.1:0-15545 GCA_036024015.1 Craterocephalus amniculus | reverse complement strand
TTAACAAACACTATATATATATTTTTATGTATATATAGTTTCTGTCAGTTGATAGAAAGAAATTTGAATCGCAATGTAACTGCAGAATTTTGAAAATCTTTTTAAAATTATTTTATTTGATCTACTTCATTGTAAGACATTTTTAATCAAGATATTTATAACAAGTAAACATTTTTATAATACAATTTAAAAGCTGTTAAGCCACCCACATAGACTCATTATGCATTATAAATCCTGGTTTGTTTATTTTTGATACTGTAGTTGACATTTGAGGTCCACTGGTTGAAATGAGATTTCCGAGCTGCATTGAATGCATCACAGGGTCTGCATTTCTTTATCTGCTTATCGACCGGCGTCTGGTTTAAGTAGCCGTTTTCCTGCATTATTTGGAGAATTTGGTTGGTAAAATACCTGAAAAACATGTTTTAAAGCTGGACTATCCGTGTAAAAGATCCATTTTCTTTTTAGTTTCAAAGAAGAGGAATAAAATACTGTAGTTTTCCGGCCAAAACGGGATACTTGACAGGTCTGTTTTAGGGTTTTTATCAGCCATAAATTTAACATCCTTATCTAAGTTAGTTATTTTGGTATTTTTATTCCCCATTATCCCAGACAGGTTGTAGTTCCTTCAACAGAAAAGTCCTCCTTTGGGCCACTTCTCCGTCCCCAAAAGACAAGCTTCTAGGCTAGACCTATTGTCCAGTCCGGTCTTTCGCTGGGGGTCCTAACCCAGGAAAATGGAGAAGTGTTTTAGATTCTGAAGAGGAAGCACCTAAAAAACCTTAATGAATTCTTCCCAGTGCTCTACCAATTCCGGACTTTATCTTATCACCGTTAGGTTTCAGGTCCGTCATGGGGTCACAATGGGTTAAATTCCTCTCACACAGCACTCACACATTCACTCAATGTTCCTACCCCGGGGTTTAAATTTATTTCTTTACTTATTTATTAAATTTTTATCTATTCATTTAATAATTTATTAGTTTATTTATTTATTTACTAGTCTTTACAAGGATCCTTGCCCCAACAGCGGGATGTAAAACCCGGCCCAGTTGGGTTATCAACAGCGGGAAGTAGAACCCGGCACTGTCGATTATTTTAACAGCGGGAGGTAAAACCCGGCCCTGTTAATAATTATTTATGCAGCGGGTAGCTATCCCCGTACCGTATACAGCGGGATGCTACCACAGCCCTATATACAGTACAGCGGAACTCCCCAGGCCCTGTATTTCGTTGCACAACCACACAGACGGTGTTACCTCACTTCCAGTGTGCCACCGATGAAACGGTTCGTATCCCGTCAAGCCTTCAGTCCCGGGAGGAGTGAACCGGTTCTCGACCTGGTGCAGAATTCACTGCACAGGTCTTTGGATCAGCAGGTCTAATCTGCTGGCTGTGCACAGACTCCGGTGCGGTTCCACTCACCCCGAGTCCACCGGCTGTCTTGGGATCCGGCTCGAAGGACCAAGATGTCAATTTTACTATCAGCATCTTAGGAATATAATATGATCTGACACTCTACCTAAAAAAAGCAAAAGGACTCATTCTGAATCACATTATTTCCGATCTTATTGGTATTTACTGCTTTTCATCCTTTTTCATAATTGAAATAAATCGAAGCGTCATTCTCTCCTTCATAAGATGTTTGTCTTCTGTTTAAAAAAAGGGGAGCATGTTTCATTTTCTGCACTTAAGATGTTAAAAATCTGATTTTAATCTGACTTCTTGTAGGAGAAATATTCTGATCTGACTTGTCCCTCACCATAAACCTGAATAAAATGACAGCATTTGAATCTGAGCATTGAAGAAACTTAGGGTTTGAGTGTTAACTTTACTGATATGTAATCCGATGCCTTTAGGGTGTGAATAAGGACAAGTTATGAATGAATGTTGCGCCCACTCAAAATAACACAGACTGGTAAATTACAGTTCTTTGCTATAATAACCTGTCTAGTCTGGAACTTGCACAGTGACTCATCATTTCTCTGGACAAACTGCTTTCAAAATTCTCAGCCTGTAATATTTCATATAGATTTATCCTGTCTGAATTTTAAGATATTTCTTTTTTTCCTTCCTTTTTTCTCTTTTACATTTCTTTTGATGTGACAGCCATAAAGGGTGACTGCAAGGAAGGAATTGCCTTGCACAGAGCAGCCTGTTTTTCTGTGTCTGACAATGAAGCCTTTGAACTGAACTGAATGAGGTGAGGACAAGGATAACCCTGAAGAAGAAGGAGTCTGACTAGCACACAGGCTGAAGGAGCCCATTAGCTCTCAGTGCAGCTCCACATGATTGTATTTAAAGAAACAAACACAACTATAACTCATGACATGATGAAACATGACACAGCTTGCATGAAATGGGAGATGACACTGTAACGTTTCCAAGAGCCGTTCCCTTGTCCTTTTCTGGGATGTATGTAATCTGCTTACTTCTAGCTGGAGACTCCAGGTTAAATTTTTCAGGCTTCTGCAGGTAATGAAGCTTGATTTCTTAAAAAAAAAAACACTAAAATGAGATCATCAACATCTACAAATATATTTTCCAAAAATCAATGTAGAAGCCACGCACACACTGAGTAGCGACCACAATAACAAAGCATTATTTGCATTTATAGATTTTTTCCCAGCCAAGTGTCTCTATGTGACATGCTTTCCTTTGAGGTGAAAGAATCTCAGTTTATTAATCTAGCACAGTGCAGAGAGCTGTGAGGGCCTCTGCAGGCCTTCAGGTCTGTGGGAAATGGAAAGATTTCAAACTGGTCCAAATGATTACATATACTGTACATACATGATAAAAAAAGAAACTGCTTTTAACTTTGAACATGCTACCTGACACCTATAAAGTCAGAGGTGTCGTTTTTGGATATTTCTTGGTTTCTCTGAGTGTTGCGTTGTCTGACCTTGGGCGAGCTTGCGGGGTATTCATTTCTGAGCATATGGACTTGTTAATATTTTGGAGATGTTTTTAGAATCCTTTGCAGACTGACAGCAGCAACAATTGTTCCTTTAAAAATAATTCTTGGCATCTTTTCTTTCACCTTGGCTTTGTGTTAACTCACACCTGAATGCGCCGGACTAGCAGACATAAAAAATCAATCAGTAAGGGTGTTCTAAGTTTTCGCTCACTGTTTCTCAATATTGGCTCTTTTTTTTGTTCAGCACGGTACAATATGTCATGTAGCGTTTGTCCGAGGATATATTTATCACATTTTAAGATCTAAAAAGAACCGGTTTGTTCTGATTCGTAAAACTTTACAACTAAAAGAGGATGTTCTTTCTTATTAACGGCCTTAGATAAAGACAAAAAGGAGGATCCAGCCCTTCATCGCTCACACTCACAGCCAGAAACACTGAGCTTATTATTTCTAATAATACTCAGAAATGTTGATACATTACTTTCTATCACACGAGAGACTGCGGAGGATGAGTCATCTAATTTTGGGATGTAATTTTTCCTCCTGCTGGTTGTGACAGAAAATTGAAACACCAAGGTATGATAATGACAGCAACAGCTCCAGAATTGTCTGCCTTCGATATGCAAATTCCTGCTAACTTCTTGTGCACAACAATAGGAAGATTTGCATCAGTGGGAAGACACGACAAGCCAGGAGAGAAACAAATAAATAAATTAAATGAAGCCCGAGAATAAGCAGATCAACATCAAGGCGTTTGCCAGAAATCGATGCAGCTCTCGCTCGGCTCCTCATGAACCAATGAGCTCGTTGAGCTGTAATATGAATGAAGTTCCTCGTGTCCTGCAGCCACCACAGCGCATCCAAAACACCATTTGCATTTATGGATTTTCTCCGAGCACCCAGTATCTGCATGTCACGCTCATGCTTGGGGGAAACGCGATCTCTATTCATAGTCTTTATGCATTTCATCTCCACAGCAGTCTTGACTCAGGGCCTTTAGAAACAGTCCCACTCGTTTTGAAACGGTGTACTACGAGCAGGCACGGCTCTAAGACAGAAGTAGGAGATGGGAGCACATCTTTGTGATTTTGCGGACACACTGAATTTAAAAAAAAAGACAGTGAGACTGGAATAAAAGGGTGATACCAAAACTTAATACAATTAGAGGTTTTAAAACACTAGATTTGCATGGAATTAACATTGTCTGGCTGTGTGCACTTTGCAAATAGTCACTAAAATATGCAATAAATGTGATGATTAAAACAAAATGGGAGAACTCTCCTGGTCTGCCTCAGCAGCTCTTCGATACGGGTAGAAAAAGATGTGTTTTACTTGAGGTGTTTCTAAAATGGTGAATGATGTTCACAACACTGGTCTAATGTCTCGTTTCACTTTGCAGCTTATTCAGTGCTATTCAAGGATAATTTATTAGAGGTTTGGTGTGAAAACTCATACATCAAGCTGTCTGTTCTCAAGCAGTGCTCAGTTATCTACCCGGCTGTCTGCAGGAGTTATTTTTCTAAATATTTCATCAAGAAGTAATTATGATTTTTTTTTCACTGTGGCCATAGGAAGTCTTTGTTGGGTTCTGTAGTACAGCACTGTGCTAAAGTACTGAATCAGATGCTTCCTCAGAACCGTTTTTGTGTAATCTTTAAAATCTTTTAGAAGTCTTAAACAATAGTACTCCAAGCTTTTTGAAACTTTAGGTTTTCTTGATGTTAGCTGGTTTTCACTTATTCTTAGTCCATATTCAGCCACTTAATGGGGGCAAAGGAAAGAGAGAGAACAGAGGAGAAAAGGATGATGAAAAGAGGAAAAGACAGAAAACAATCCACCAGATAGAAATCAGCAGCTCTTCAATCAAAAAAGAAGAAACTGCTGCTTTAACTACAGAAACAGGTTTCCTTACAGGTTGAGCAGCTGGTTCGTTTTTGCTACAAGTAAAAACAAAGCCAACAATCCTCGGGAGCACCAATACTGTAAAAGGACATACAATCTGGGAGGAAAAAGGAACCCCAACAACAAGAACATCAACAAAAAGAAAAAAAAAATACCTGCAGTTACTGCTGATTAAACCCACAGGACATAAAATGTCTTTATCCCAAATCCCAGCCAGCCAAACATAAGGCAGCACATGCATCCACGGATACCAGAGGAAGGCCCCATGCAGCCATGGAGCACAAGCCCCCGGGGACTTTACTAAAAATGATTACAGCAGGTCAACATGTATTTTCAATCCTTTAGTCTTTTACACTGTATAAACTTATTGTTTTATTGTACTGTTTATTCTACAAATGAGCTAATCCAGCATGTTTACATTTGTTCTACAGATGTTCATTCAGATGCACTGTCCCTATAAAATAAATCAATGAATAAAAAGCATTTGAAAGGGATGTCTCAAAATTCCCAAGAAGACATGATATAACAACTGGCAGATGCCTGTAGTTGCATCATGATTGATAAAGCCTCATTAGAAATAACTGCATGGAGGGGTCACTTTCAAGAAATAATTCTTCAAGAAAATGGAGGGAAAGAATAAAATTGGTCAAATGAGACAAAAACTGGACTTAAAGTCAGTTGCAACAGGTCTGATGGAGATGAATCCTCCCCGGGGGTTAAACCTCAACACAGCTGAAGCCGTGTGGGATCAGATTGACAGAAAACAGAATGAAAGTCTGCCAACATCCACTGAAGAGCTTTGGAAAGTCCTTCAAGAAACCTTGAGAACAATTCTTGAAGATTACTTAGGGAAGTTAAAAGAAAGCGTGTATTGAAGAATAGGCTTTCAAGTTTGTTAGAGCTGTAGGAAAATACCTTATTCTGTCTACAAAGTATTTCTTTTTCCTTTCATGAAATTCCTGTTCCTATTTTCTCTTTTCCTAATGATATATAAAGAAATGAAGGGCAACTTTAAACTTGTGCATGCTTTTTGCACATGTACCTTGTAATTTCTAAACTAAGACTATCTGTGCTATATTTTTGGAAGCGGAGCTGCTCTGAATATTCTGTCAGAGTATGAAATATGATGTGCACGATGATTGAGCAACCAAGCAGCTTGTTTATAGAAACAAGCTTTGGGAGAAAACAGAAGAAAACATAGCTCAGGTTGATTTAAGAGTTTATTCTTTCCAAGATTTTCTTTAAAAAGGAAGTAAACGGGACGTTTTTCTGTCACGCTTCATATGCTCCTTCAATCCCTCAGAGATTAAACTTGGAGATAAAAAAAAAAACATTTTTAAAAAGTATAAATATAGGGCAGGTGTTTCTGTCAACTTCTGATTGAAACACTCCCTATTATCAAGCGTTTGATGGATGAAAGCTTGGAACGTGAGCAGATGTGCTTTTCCCCATGAAAATAAGGACGTCTACTGCAGGATGTATTGATGCGTCATGTGATGTTTAAACTTAGCGTGAGTGTAAAGTGTGGAAGAGGCTGTAATTTCATGCCATTTATCGCCTCATGTGAGTGTCTCTGGCAGCGTCCGGGGATGTGGAAGAAAGTGTGCTCGACCGAATTGGTGTCAGGTATTAATTTGACTCTGCGGCACACTTTCACTCTGAAGTGCGTTTGTGACGAATTGCAAAATGCCGCTTTTGGAATCCATCAGCGATTCACTGCTATTGGTCTTTTTCTGTTTTGGACGCAGCTCACATAAGGAAACTCGACTGTCTATAAAGTGTGTGTTTGAGTGTTATAGACAGGGGACAGGTTGGCTCTCGTCAATGCAAATCACTCCCTGCCTGCCATCTAGCTCCAGCTGGCGTGATGCTCTGGCATATTGGCAAGTGAGCCGGGCGGGTCGATAAGGACTTTAACCGCATCTTAAAATGGGTAATGGTGGCCTTTATGTGTGTCATTGTCACTTACCCAAAAGTCATGGCTCCTAAGCGCCACCATCCATCACCTGCCTACCTGCCACATGCCTCTTTCTGCCTAACTGATTCACTTAAGCTCTGTTTGTTTGCTTGCACTCAAAGTCACTTTCATTTATGATCGAGCCGGGCACGAGCTTCAATTGCATGCAGCGCTAGATGACAAAGAGATGAACTGACAGGGGTGCATGGCTTTCTCTAAAATTACTTACCCACACTATGAGACTTTTTGTTTTATACGTTATACTGGCAATAAACTATTTATGTTACTTGCCTTCACAACAAAAAGATACAAAACTCACCTTATTTTACGGCCTGCGGTGAGTTGAAGTTGAGTCGGAAAAAAAAAATCTACTTTAAAGTGAAAAACTTGCTAAACAGCCAAAAGCAATCAGGTAACATCAACAACTTTGTGCCTCAAGGAGGTTTTTACAGCAGAAAATGGAAGATATTCTAATGATCTGTGCTTTTGGAAACAGTAAGAATTAAGCTTTGCGGGCTTTAGAATGATTTCAAGCCATTGGTCCTTGATTAAAAAAGAATGTTGCTGATTACGTACTTTGCCTTGTAGGTGAGACACAGCAGGCGTTGTCAATGCCAAGCGGCTGCCCTTGAAAGACTGCAGATCAGGCCTTACCTTTATGGCAACTTCAGCCGCATTGTTTTTTTTAAATTAGTAGTTTAAATCACACAACAAGAGCTTTTGGAAAGGGAATAATTAAACTTGGAGATTTTAATGTCTGCACTTGATGCAGTGTAGTGACATGATAAGAACAAGAAGGACATAGGAAGAAGACAGAATTTTAACCAAATGGAGAATGAGGTCATGAATTGTCCTTTTTATCAAGATAAACAGTACTGCCTATCTGAAGAAATTAATATTCCTGAGTAAGATTTCAATGAGGATGGTTATCTCCTTCAAAGGATTTTTAATAACACTTTTGCAATTGCATGAATTCCTGACGAAGGCCTGGGCAAGGATGCCTCCTGGTCGTCTCCCTTAGAAGGTATTCTGGGCATGTACCGGCAGGACAGGATTATATCTCTCGGCTGGCATGGGAGCCAGTGGCGGATCTAGAAAGAATTACATAGGGGGGCAAAGGAGAGGCAAGAGGTCCAAGGAGGGTGGCGATGGTCGACGTCCTCATTTAACTATGTGAACATTCCTGGGCTTTCCTCTGAGACAAAGACTAGCCAGTCATTATATGCAAGTAGCCAGCTGGGTCACACTAATACTGCCATTGTGACCCAATGGGCTAATATATTTTACTGAAAAAATGTAAATGTTTAGTTAACTTATGATACTGTAATTGTTGTTGAATGACAAATAGAAAGTATTAAAACTACATTTATATGTTGAAGTTTATATAATTAATGAAAAGCTCATTTCAAAAGTTAAATTAGTAAAAAAATACATATATAGAATGAAAAAGGGAAATTTTACTTTAATATGTAAAATTTAACATTTATATTTATATATATATATAGTTTTTTAAACTCAGTGGTAATTAAAAATATGTATAAAAATAAAAAATACTCTGAACAACAAACATTTCTCCCTTTTGTAACTAATTAAAACAGACTTGAACCAATGTAACTTTTTCCAGGTCCCAATTTCAGTTCTTAGTAATCATGCAGGCTTACAACTAATAATAACTGAACCAATACTTATTTGAAGTGAAAATTTAACTCTTGACTTGAACTTATGATGACTTATAAAAACTCCAACAAATAAATGTAGATTTAATACTGTTCAGAATTTGTACTTGTCAGAAAACAATTGCAGCATCATAAGTTAACTTAACATTTAGAATACACTGGCAGCATTATAGGTATTAATAATATATAATATTGGTCAAAACTGTCCAAAACAGGTAAATAAATCCAGTCTAATCTGCTGAATGATGTTGGTTCTTCAGCAATTCGGAGCTTCCCCACCTTTCAGCCGATGTAAACACAGACACACACAGGGTCGATGCTCCAAGTAGAGGGCAAGGCAAAGGAAATGCATATGAGGAAATAATCCCGTTTGGAGTGGATCATTCACGCCGACCTTCACGGTGTAGCACGGTTATATTCAGACATCTGTTATCCTGTGTAGCCTGTTTGTTATGTTCAGTACAGGTGGATGTACAGTAATCGTGCGGTCTTTTTGCTGTAATCATCATATAGAGCTACCAGTCAAGTATTATTTTAAACACAAATGTTGGGGGGGCAAGGGTATAAAACAGGGTGGCAGTTGCCCCACCATGCCCCCCTGTAGATCCGCCCATGACTGTGACTGAATAATCTCTTTTTTTTTTTAAATGAATGAGTTATATGAATGTACTGAGACAGATCGCTGCCCTTTTTTGCAGTAGTCTATTCTTGAAAAGTAATTTAATTGCATTAAAGTAGCCGATGGACAAGAGGTTAAGTTTTTAAAATACTCCTTAAACTGTAAAAAATGGGCACATTTGATTCCCACATTTGGGCCAGTGATCGGATCGGTGATCGGTTTTTTTAAACTCTCTGATCGGTGATCGGCCCCTAAAATCCTGATCGTGTAAAGCCTAGCTATAAGTACAGGAGGCGTAATAGAAGGCCTCTGTCCTAATGCCTCATCCATGAGGACAAACCAGGGCCAAGTTGCACCAGTGGGTTTGCCACTAACCCCTTCCCCTGACCCTGGATACTTGCAGTCCTAAATACAGATGACATCAAAAATTACAAACAAAAGAACATAAATCACTTAAAAAATGAGCCACATGAGCACTTAAAAAAAAAGAAAAAAGTATGTATGTGTGTAACAGAGAATTGAACCTTGTAAGTTGTCCCATTTCTTTTTTGCCTGCAAGGGGGTCACCTTCCCCCCTGCAGACCCATCTTCTCCAGAATTATCCTAACATCAACAAGACATAAATCAAACAATGAATCAGGACATGAATCAGAGAAGCCTTAATGCAAAACTGTCAGTTTCACAGCTTATCACAAGGAAAACGGAATGCATTGACATACAGCATGACGGTTAACAGAAAAAATGTTATATAAGATAGGTAAAATGACTCTTGCACCTCCAAGCCACAGCTGCTGAATTTTTAACCCCGGTGAAGAGGTGATCGTTGATCTTTCTTATTTCAATAAACTTCTCTATGTGCTCCTTGATCCCTAAAACGAGAGAAAAACAGATTTATTAACGGTTGGATCCGCTGTACAGTCTCGTCTAGGACTTTTCTTATGATTTCGGACCAAAACTACGTTTGAAAATAATGGTCACGCAAACTTAAAACCCTTTACAACAAAACAATTTTAAGGTTATAATTTTCGTACCGCCAGATTTATTCAAAATATAAATTTAAAAATAAATATAAATAAATAAATATAAAAAATAAATAAATATTAAAAATAAATATAAAAATAAAATTTAAAAGTGTACTCCGCGCTCGGTCCGGCTCCTGCTTCGTCCGCCATTGTTGTTGTTGTTTCTGTGGAATTTTCGCGCCCAGACCGCAATGCATCTTGGGATAGGAGTAGCCAGGAAGGCTCCTCCGGACCCGTCCTTAAATCTGGTCAAAAGAAGGCTGCATTTCTGGGCCACTTATTAACAGAAGCTACACTTATTGACACTTGACAGTGCTGTGCCGCCACGGCCACACCCACTGGTGAAAACTCACACTTGTCACTTATTAATAGAGGCTACAATTTAAAAACATCACACAATTTAAAGATAGATTCTTATTGTGGTTGTAGAAATACAAGGTCACATGATCATTTTGTCAAATGTCTATGCTCCAAATGGAGATGAGCCACAGTTTTTTGCAGATCTCGAGGCCATGATGCCACAGGCAGATTATAATGCTATTATCGGAGGGGATTTTAATTTGGTAATGGATCCCGTTCTTGACCGTAGTAGTGCAGTTTTAATTAGGTTGTCTAAAGCACTATTAGCAGTGAGAAGCATGACTGAGTCATTAGGTTTCATAGGTGTGTGGAGAACACTGAACCCAAAAGGAAGGGATTATACCTTTTTCTCTACTGCACACTTAACATTCTCCCGGATAGACCTCTTTCTCATCTCCAAAAACCTCCTCCAATCAGTATCCTCATGCTCAATTGGGAGTATTCTAATCTCGGACCATGCCCCAGTTAGCTTGGAGTTGGTACCTTTCAGTGACAAGATCCGAATGCCACGATGGAGATTTAATTCATCGCTCATACTGGAATCTAATTTTAGAGAGGCATTAAGAAATTAACATATTTGTTCAGTTAAATGAATCCACAGCACCCTCTGCAGGGATTGCCTGGGAAGCGGTAAAGGCTGTACTAAGAGGCTTTTATTTTCCTATATGCCTCCTATTAAAAAAAAAAAAAAAGAGTACTGAAAAACAAGTTTTGCTTGAAGACAAGATAAAGAAATCTGAGGCCAAATTGGAAAATAATTTCAGTCATGAAGATTTAAGGGCTCTTGTTCAGCTCAAATATGATTATAATTGCATACCATCACAGAAGTTGGAGTTCTCACTCTTCAGAATGAGACAAAAATATTATGAATCTGGTGACAAAGCAGGCAACTTAGTGGCTAATAGTTTAAAACAGAGAGAGCTCATCTACTATCTCAGCAGTCAGATCAGAAGAAGGCAAATTAAAGACTAAAAGAGTAGATATTAACAGCATGTTTAGGGATTTCTATGTAGATTCATACACAGCAGGAACTCAGCGCAGTGAGGAGGAAATGAATAGATTTTTTCGAGGTCTACATCTCCCCAGATCTGAATCACAAAAGAGAGACCTGGATCGACCTATAACTTGTGAAGAAATTATGGGGGTAATTAAAGGCCTGCCAGCTGGGAAGGCCCCCGGCCCAGATGGCTTCACAGCCGAATTTTTCAAATGTTAAGTCAATGAATTGACACCTCTTTTACTTAATATGTATAATGAAGCATTCTTGAAGGGAAAGCTACCAGCTACTTTATCAAAGGCTTTGATAACTCTTGTTCTTAAAAAGGAGAAGGATCCTTCTTGCTGTAAGAATTATCGTCTGATTTCCCTCATTCCATTAGATGCCAAGATTTTCTCCAAAATACTTTCGATTAGACTGGAGAAGGTGATGACCTCGATAGTGCATGAGGATCAGGTGGGATTCATTCGAGGACGCAGCTCTGCAAGCAACATTAGACGCTTTATTAATATTATGTGGGCACTCTCGGATGATGACTCACCAATTATTTCTGTGTCGCTCGATGCTGAAAAGGCGTTTGACAGGGTGGAAAGGGGATTTTTGTTTAAAACACTAAAAGTTTTTGGGTTTGTAAAATTTTACAAAGTGGATACGCCTGTTGTATACGAGACCAGAAGCAGCAGTACAAACTAAGGGGTACATCTCTTCATACTTTGAGTTGGGCAGAGGAACACGCCAGGGATCTCCCCTTAGCCCTTTATTGTTTTGCTTGGTCATGGAGCAGCTGGCGGCCGCTATTAGGGGGATGATCATTTTCCTGGTGTAACATATAAGGGCACCACACATAAACTAATGATGTGAGCGGACGATGTCTTAATACTCATATCAGACCCCCTTGTATCAGTTCCGTCTCTGTTGAACTTAGATAATGTTTACTCAGAAATCTCGGCATACAAAGTTAATTGGGATAAATCCGAGGCTCTGCCCACCCACACTTTTTCGAGCTGGGAAATTTAGATGGCCTAAACAGGGACTAAAATATCTTGGCATCCTCTTTCCCCTAAGTTGGAAGATCTTATTAAGGCAAATTTTGACCCCCTGATACAAGGACTGGAAATTGATGTGAAACGGAGGACACCACTGTATTTGTCCCTATGGGGGAAGATTGATGTGGTTAAAATGAGCTGTGTCCCCAGGACACAGGACTGTCAGGACAGTCAATAGGGGTGGATTGGGATGCCCAATTTTAATATATTACTGGTATGCATTTAATCTCAGACACCTAGTTCATTGGCTTTGCCTCAAGAGAGAGCCCCCCCCGTAGTACAGCAAAGAGCAGTCTGTGGCGGCCCCCCTCCTCCACTGTATGTCCATTAAATTATCTGAACACGCAGGCTGATAAACTTTTATCCTCACTTAAACAAAGCTGCTAGTATTTGGCTAACTCCCAAGTTGAATATTAATAAAAAAATATTCTTTTGGAAGGATTGGGTAGGCAGTGGAAAATTTATACAACGCTAATATGTTGAAAACTCAGCAGGATTACAATCTGCCCAAAACACACTTCTGGAGATATCTTTAGCTACGCCATGCCATGCATGGAGTTCATGGGTCAAACTTCTAAAACCAGCAGATAAGTGAGATAAAATCCTTCAGGTGCTGGGGCAAAGACCATGAAGCGGCTAAGTATTATAAGATGCTAATGGAGGATGTGGGGGAGGGAGCGATGGCAGCCCGGAGACTTTCCTGGGAAAGAGAATTGGGTGTATCATACGATGAACATGAATGGGCCAAGGTGTGTGTTAATTCGCCATTAATGTCGAGGGATTTGAGGATTAGGCTCATTCAATTTAAAATACTGCACCGATTCTACTGGACCCCAAGTAGACTCCATAGACTGGGTGTAAAAGACTCATCTTTGTGTTGGAAGTGTGGTGTGGGAGAAGGCACAATGATACATGCGATGTGGTTATGTCCTAAGACTAATCAATATTGGATGAAGATTCATGGCTATATTATTACAGTCTTAAAAAGACATTGTTTTTTGCCCCAAGCAGTATATACTAGGAGACAGCTTTTCCTCCTTCACTCAACACTGGACAAAAACTATTATGATTGGACAACAGATTATTCTCAGAAACTGGAAGAAATATGGAGAACCTCCTTTTCAGGACTGAACTGGGCAAAGTAAATGCATATGAAAGAATGTCATATAGGATGCAGAACAAAACTGAGCAGTATTTTTTTAAATGGGGCATGTACCTTGACTATATATCTGCACCAAAGTAATGGGGAGTGGATAGTGGGGACTTGTCATGAATAGAATGGACATTCAATGTTTAGGTTACTGTCTGTTATTGTTTGTCTTTTCTTTCTGTGGGATTTCCTCAGTTCTTCTCCTTCACATGATTCAGTCCTACTGTAACAGTAAGGATTTCTTCATTATCATGTTTCTGCATTGCCACCAAAAAGATGACAAATGATCCTTGTATGGGTAGATGGGGCGGGTGGGGGTAATGTTCTCTGTAGACATTGTGTATGTCTGTTTTTATATGAAAAAGACAAAATAAGAACTTTTTTCAAGAAAAAAATCAAGGAAAAATGCAAATCATAAAAAAAATATATACCATACAAACTAAGAAATTCTTGAACATTCAACTTTGCTGAGTATCCTAAACTAATATTTTGTTGCATAGTTTCTGATAACTGCTTTGCATCTATGGTGCATGGAATCGACCAACTTCTGGCAAAAGTCAACAGATGTTGCAGCCCAGGTCATTTGGGCTACGTTCCACATTTGCTCTAGGATTCTTGGTTTTGCCTCATGAACAACATTTTTTATATTTTCTATGGGATTAAGGTCCAAACGGATTGTTAGCCAGTGATTTAAGACTTTTTTCTTATTTTCTCATCTTTCCATTCATATTATTTTTCTACCTTTTTTATTAGTTTTATCAATCGTCGACCAAGATATTTAATTTCAGATTCAACAGGAATGGACAATATACGCATATGTTTTACAGACCACAGGGAACCGCTGCCCCTAGTGGAGGAGGGGGGAACCGGCGCTCCTAGTGGAGGAGGGGGGAACTGCAGTTTCTCAGCCAGAGCTTTGCAGATGTGAACCAGCAGCTCTGCATCTGAACCAGAAGTCAGGCCTTCATGTGGTGGAAGGTCTGAAGGCTGGTCCATAATTTTAGCCACTGACCTGCTCTGGCTTCCTGCAGAAATGAGGCCAAGTGTTAAAAACGCTGAAAGCTTAAGTCTGAGAGCAGCTCGGTTTTAAAATGACTTAATTTCCATAACATTCATCATTTCTAAAATCTGTTTATTTTCACTGGACGTGGAAACATAAAAATCCTTCTTCCTGTACAGCCATGAAACCAAACCTTTAACAAACCACCGGAAACACACTCATGCAAAGATTAAAACTTGTAAAACGTAGCATCAGGAGCCCAAAGGAATAAATTAGATAAAAGTGTGCAAACTCAGAGCATCTGTGATCGGAAGCAAGGGGGACTTGGACACGCTTCCTGAACCAAAGGGACACAGGTCAGCAGGAGAAAATGCCAAAGTCTCCCCCGCCGTTGCGTTTGAACTCGTTTCCCTGGACGGACACGAAGATCTGGTGCTCCATCAGGTCCTGGACCGCCCTGCTGCAGCTGGCCTCCTTGTTCCTGCTCAACTGGCGAGCCAGCTGCCACCTCCTGCCTGCAGCCGAAGCCACGTCGCCGTCCGATGAAGACAACGATGACGATGGGGAGGTGAGGGGAGGATCTGCAGCGTCTCCCTGCTCAGGCGTGTTTACAGGTGTGTCTGAGGAGGCAAAGTCAGGCCCAACATTATACCTTCTAATCCCACAGTCAGACCCCCCCAACCCCCCCTCACAGCCCCGCCCACCTTCTCCTCCCTCAGCAGGAAAGCTGGGATGTTCTTCGTCACTTGATTTCACCAGAATCACCCCAAAGCCGGCGTTGTTGTGGATCAGGTTGTTCTCCATAGTGATGGATGGCATCCCATCCATCTCATTGGCAAAGTCCTACACACACACACACACACACACACACACACACACACACACACACACACACACAC
>JAVQJG010043366.1:0-12430 GCA_036024015.1 Craterocephalus amniculus | reverse complement strand
AGGACGCAATGTCTATTGCTGCAACTGAATCCTTATTCAGGATGGACGGCGGGGGGTGCATGGAAGATGGGGATAGTAGAGGTCACTCTCCAAGTCCCCCAGTAAGCGTCTCTCATGGTTCTGAGCCAGAGTCCCTCCTGGAGACCGGGCCCGGCCTCTTCTTTGTCAAACAGGCTGTTCAGTTAGCCTTATCCCGCCTGATACTCCGCTAGTAGAACCTGCTGCCTCAAGTGCCTTTTTTAAGGGCACTCAGAAACCTCAGTTCAACGTTCCAACTTCACAACCGTTCATTGAGGAGCTTCAGCGATGCTGGTCAGATCCTAGGTTGTCCACCCATTTGTCTCAGGACTGCAGAGCTCTCAGCTCTATGCAGAACACAGCTCAGTACGGGCTGGATCACAAGCGCTCTGTTGACAGCATTATTGTTAATTTGGTTGTGGATCCAGCTGATGCTGTCCGGCCGGATGCTCGTTGTCCACTACCTCAGTGCAGGGTTACCGATGAGCTTCTCACCAAGAGCTATGACATATCTGCTCGGATTGGTCGCCTGAGTAACTCATTTTCCCATTTAGCCCTTGCCCTCTCCCAGTCTCTGAAGGAGGCGGGGGTTGGTGATGCTACTCAAAGCTTGAGTGATGCTTCACTCCAGACTTTTGCGTACATGTCCAGAGAGCTTGGCAGACTTATGTCAACCCTTACCATCACCAAACGTCAAGTGTGGCTGGCACAGTCCCCTCTGTCTGAGTCCTGCAGGAGTTCGCTCCGCACACTGCCTGTCGTCCCAGGTCAAGTGTTTGGGCCTGCAGCTCAACAAATCCTGGAGTGGGCTGTTGAAGCAAATGAATCTCGGCAACAGTTTGCTGACCTGCAGCGGGCTTCCAGGCCCCAGCCTAGACGTGCTGCCACCTTCCACTCCGCAACTAGAGCGCCACCTACATCTAGGACTGTGAGGCCTTTGCCGGTTGAGGCTCAGTCCTCCCAGCGGCCTGCCTTTCGAGAGCACTCAGGCAGACCTAGAACCAACCGTGTGCGCAGAGCTCCCCACAATCGCACCCCTAGGTCCTCAGCAGGCCAAGGTGGTGGGGGTGGTTGGGTCTGACTGCCAGCTTTTGGGCCCCAGCAGGTGTCTTCTAACTCATCTCGAACGCTGGGAAGCCCAAGTAACAGACCCATGGGTGATTTCAACCCTGTCCCAGAGTTACAACATACAGTTCAAGCGTCGTCCCCCAAAGTTCAACGGTGTAAGGGCAACAGTTGTTTCCGACCCAGTAAGGTCTGCAGCCCTGAGGTAGGAGATTTTGGAACTTCTGTAAAAGAGGGCCATCAAGTTAGTTCACCGTTCAGACCAGTTCAAAGGTTTTTATTCAATTTATTTTCTTGTTCCAAAAAAGCAAGGCGGCTATCGCCCCATTCTGGATCTCAGACACCTGAACCGTTACATCAAGGTGCTGCGATTTCACATGCTGCGGACAGCAGACGTCATTCAGACGATCACACAAGTGGATTGGTTCACATGTGTGGACTTAAAGGACGCCTATTTCCATGTGCCAGTGGCACCGCGTCACCGACAGTTTCTTCATCCTTCGAGGGTCGGGCTTACCTATTCAGAGTGCTCCCCATTGGACTCTGTCTTGCCCCGCTGCAGGCCTGGGGAATGCGAATCCTTCCATACTTGGACAAATGGCTTGTGTGTGCCTCAACTCAAGAGCAGGCATGCAACGACACGTCCCTTCTTCTGGACCATGTGTCTCAGTTGGGACTCAAGGTGAGCTTCAAAAAGAGTTTTTTGATTCCCAGCCAAAAAGTAATTTTCATCGGAATGACCATCGACTCACTGGCCATGACTGCTTCTCCATCCCCGCAAAGGGTGGCAGATGTGATAAGCTTCGTCTCACACATTCAAAGCAGTGTGAGGCGGTCCTTAGGTGTACTTCTCCAGCTGATGGGCAAATTGGTGGCCATGTCACCCAGTGGTACCTTTAAGACTTCTGCTCTTATGCCCCCTTCAGGTTTGGATCAACCGTATGAGGCTGGATCCCAAGCTGCACCAACACAGGCTTGTGGAGATCTCCAACCAGTGTGTTCAGCTTCTGAGGCCTGAGACATTTTTTGAGCAGCGGAGTCGCTCTGGGCTACCTCCCCTCTCGTCGGGAAGTGGTTGTCTCTCTCAGGATGGGGTGTGGAACCACAGGATGGTCTGAGGTGACTGGAGTACTCAGGAGAAGCTCCTTCACATAAATGTGCTGGAGCTACGTGCTGTTTGACTAGCTCTCCAACATTTCCCTCCTGCCTTCAGAGGAAAACATGTTCTTGTCCGGTCAGACAACAGGTCCACAGTCTACCACATACATCATCAGGGGGGCACCAGGTCGCTTCACTCACTGAGAAGGGCTCAGAAGCTCCTTTTGTGGGCCTTACCTTGTCTTTGGAGTGTCAGAGCAGTTCATCTGCCAGGCGTGCAGAACGGTGCTGCAGATTTGCTCTCCAGACAGAAACCACTGCCAGGGGAGTGGAGATTGAACCAAGCTGTGGTCCAAATGATTTGGGACAGGTACGGTGTAGCAGAGGTGGACCTCTTTGCCTTGAGGTCAACAACACACTGTCCACATTGGTTTTCCCTCGTAAAGCCAAACAGTCCATTTGGACAGGACGCTCTGGCACACCCATGGCCGGACCGTCTCTTGTATGCATTCCACCCTCTCCCACTACTAATGTTGACGCTGCACAGGATAGAACAGAGCAGTCCCAGGCTGCTGCTGGTTGCTCCGTTTTGGCCGGGGAGAATTTGCTCCTCAGTTGGGAACCCTGGGCTCTCCCACGGAGGAGGGACCTGTTGTCTCAACTGGAGGGGAGCATTTGGCACCCACATCCAGAGCGCCTTCGCCTCTACCTGTGGCCATTGAAGGGCCAGACTCCTTGCTGAACTTGTTAGGTGAGACTGCTGTGCAAACTGTTCTGAATGCATGTGCTGACAAGATTGTCGTATGACAACAGATGGAAGCTCTTCATCCTTTGGTGTGAGGCTCAACAGGTGGACCCAGTGCACTGTTTTGCGCCGTGGGATCTCCCACTAGTTCTGGAAGGAATCTATTCTCAGCCATTTGAACCTGTGGCGAAGCGAGTGAGTGAACTCCATGCTCACTCGGTTGCTGAACATTGTTTACGGTGGAACCCTGATGGGTCGGGGGTCACTCTGTGGCCCAGCCCTTCCTTCTTACCAAAGAGACTTTCAACATTTCATGTTAACCAACCCATCTCCTTGGCTGTGTTTTCTGCTCAATATGGATCGGAGTTTCCTGTACCGAGCCCTCTGTGCCCTCTTCCAATGTTGAAACAGTACATCAGTGTAGCAGCTGGGACTCGGAAAACAGATGCCCCGTTTGTTTGCTATGGTGGTCACAGGAAGGGCTGTGCTGTGTCACAGCAACAACTCTCACACTGGGTTGTTGATGCTATTTTACGGGCCTATGAGTCAAGAAGTCTGCAGCCTCCTAAGGTCATATGCCATTCCACCAGAGGAATGTCCACCTCTTGGGCTGCTTTGAGAGGTGTTCCACTGAGTGACTTCTGCACGGCTGCTACGTGGGCTTCATCCTGTACTTTTGCCTGAATTATACAGAGTCAATGTGGCAACCGCCCATGCTGTGGCTTCAGTGGTGTTGTCTGCTGCTTCTCACCACTACTGATTATTGGGGTAAGGGAAGAATCTTGTGACGTTGTTGGTATTAAGTCATCCAGGTGCTAAGCACCATCATCTGGCAGTCAGGAAGAATGAAATAGAACAAGATTTACGAATGTAACTGAGGTTCTATGAATTCTGGTTGACCGGCAGAGTTGCTGGTCACTCAGTCACTCGGACTCCTTGCGAGTACATTCCAAAAAGAAACGAGCGCTGGGTGTGTCGGGTGTATATAGACTACCACTGACGTCGCCCAGCTCACGTCCAAAGGCGTGACTTTGTTGGTATTATTTTCTCTACCTCTGTGCTGCGCACATGTAGACATCCAGGTGCTAAGCACCGTCCTCTGGCGGTCATCCAGAATTCATAGAACCTCAGTTACATACGTAACTCTTGTTTTACTGGGGTAAATTTTTTTCTCTCTCTCTCTCTTTTTCTTCTCTCTCATATATATGAATCTTTTTTTGTCCGTAGATTCCTCGCTGACGGACAGCGGCTCCATCTCCCAGTCGTCCCTCATCGTCTCAGAGAAGCTGTTGGGGAAAACAAATCCTTACGCCGGAGAGACGGTCCAGCTGGAGCCTGCGTCCTCGGCTAAGACGCTCTCGGAGCACAGAGCGGCCGGGGAGCCGCCGGAAAAGCACTTCCTGTTAAAGAGCAGCCAGGACGGCAGCAGCTCAGCTGGTTTCCAGGTCAACAAAGACGTCCCCTACATCCTCCCAGTGAAGCACCCCGTTCCCTGTAAGATAACCACCCACCCCGAGGTGTCCCCCGTGTTCACGTACGACGAGAAAACGTCCATAACCTTACAGAAGACGGAAATCGAAGGTTTCCCGTACAGTAATGGAAAGAACAGGAAAAGATTCGGTGGCTTAAAAAACGTAGAAAGCAACTGTCTGTCGATCCTGCAGAACCACCGGAGCTTCTCCCTCTGCTACTCCGAGCTGAGAAACTGCTCGGCCAAGACGGAGGAGAGCCCCCTGCTGAGGAGCATCACCTCGGCATCGTCCGCCAAGGAGGCAGAGTTCCCGGCTCCGCAGGAGGAGGAGATGGTCCAGGAGAGCGAGGAGGGCGACGTGGGCGAGCTGAACATCCGCTACGAGGACTACCAGGACAACAAGACCGAGAGGACCATCGTGGCCCAGCAGGAGGCGCACTACAAGTTCTTCCCCAGCGTCATCTTATCCAACTGCCTCAGCAGGAAGAAGCCGGGGGCCAAGAAGGTGTCCGAGCCGAGCGGTGGGTCGGACCCGTCGCCGTCCCGCCGCTCCAGGCTGAAGCTCACCAAAAGACGCCTCGGCATGACCGGTCACAGGAGCAAAGCCAGGACGCTGCACGGCTCAGAGAGTCCGGCCCACAGCAGCCCCGTCACCAGGGAAACGGAGGGACCGGGTCCAGAGGAGGGACCGGGGCCAGCGGAGGGACCGGGGCCAGCGGAGGGACCGGGGCCAGAGGAGGGACCGGGGCCAGAGGAGGGACCGGGGCCAGAGGAGGGACCGGGGCCAGCGGAGGGGCCGGGTCCAGAGGAGGGGCCGGGGCCAGCGGAGGGACCGGGGCCAGCGGAGGGGCCGGGTCCAGAGGAGGGGCCGGGGCCAGCGGAGGGGCCGGGGCCAGCGGAGGGGCCGGGTCCAGAGGAGGGGCCGGGGCCAGCGGAGGGACCGGGGCCAGCGGAGGAGGTCGATCCACCTCCAGGCGAGCTGAACGTAGGGATGATGGTCAGAGAGGAGGCGATAACGGAGCCGGTGTCAGAGCCCGTCATCCCTAAATGCACCTTCTCTTCTTCCGAGGAAGCCAGAGACCCAGCAGAGACCCGACCAGAGCCCGAACCGGAACCACTGGCTAAAGTCAGCTGCACCACGGCGGCGGCGCTGCCGGGCAGTAAATACTCGCTGAGGACCAAGCGGAAGATGACGTACGACGGCGAGGACGGAGACTACAGAACGTCCTCGGCGAGGGAGCGGGGGGGCGGCGCCCCCGCCGGCCCAGAGCCCAGACTGCAGAAGCGCCGCAAGAAGGAGCCGCCCGTCATCATCAAGTACATCATCATCAACCGCTTCAAAGGCCGCAAGCACATGCTGGTGAAGATGTGCCGGGTGGATCCGGAGCCGGCCGTGCTGCTGACCCCCGCCCGGCTGCAGCGGCTCCACCGGCTCGCCCCCCCCAAGGAGTTCTGGCCCCGCGTGCCGGACTCCCCCCCCGCCAGCTCCCCCCTCCCAGAGCCCAGAGCCAGGAAACCGGCCAGGAGGAGGGCAAAGGTCAGCAGCAACAGCAAGAAGGCGGCCCCCACCTCCCCCAGGCCGCGGCGCAGAGGGGGGGTCAGAGGGTCCGCGGGCTGCCAGCGGGGCCCGCTTTTGCCCTCCCTGCCCCCCCCGCGGCCCTGCTACTGCGAGCTGGCCGACGACCATGACGGGGAGTACGCCGACGTCATGGTGCAGCTGGGTTACCTGTCTGACCGCTCCCCCAGCCCCGCCCAGGCCACGCCCCCCCGCTGCTGGTCGCCCAGCGACCCGCTGAGGAGCCGCCGGGCCTCCGACCAGCTGATGGACCCGCTCAGAGACCCCTGCCTCGGCGCCGCCTCCCACCCGCCGCGTCCCGCCGGCAGGGCAGCACAGAGACGCCGTCGGACCGCCAAGACCGCCGGGCCCCCCAGTTCTGCCGGGCCCCCCGGGCCCGCGGAGGAGCCACAGAGGGGCCCTGCGGCCCCCCGGCGGGGCCGGAAGGCCCAGGCCTCCCAGCCCGCTGCTGGACCCCGGCGGTCCCGTAAGAAGAAACCGGACCAGCCGGACGGCGCCAATAGGAGCTGCTCCCAGACCCCCCCCTCTGAGAACCAGCCCCCCCCGTCTCAGGAGGCCCCTCCGGCCCCCCCGAGGGCCCGGCCTGTGGAGCCGAAGGTTGAGGACTGCGAGACGCCCATCATGGAGGCTGGTCCCCCCCGGCTGAGACCAGGCAGCAGGGGTGCCAGACCGCCGCCGTGAAGGCCGAGGCCCCCCGGGAGGACGGCATGGACCCCCCCCCACACGGCCAGGGCCACCCCTCTGACAGCCTGGCGGTCCTCAAGCAGCTGCTGCAGAGGAGGCAGCAGGGCCGGGCGGAAGCCCCCCCCGCCCCCCCGCCTAAGCCCAGCAGACCACGGAGAGCCCCCCCCACCTCCCCCCGCAAACCCAGGACCCCCCGGCCCGCCGGCCCCCCCGACAGAAAGCCCAGGAGCAGGAAGGAGAGCCATTCTCAGCCGGCAGGGGGTAGCGTGTCCGGGCCCTGCCCCCCCCTCCTGCCCCACCCCGGGCTGGTGGGGCTCCTGGAGGACAGCCTGTCCCCCCCCCTCCCCCACAGCTACGCTTTCGACATCAATGACTTCTCCAGCTACAGCGGCAGCCAGTTCGTCCTGACCGACAAGAGCCTGCCGCTCAAGTTCCTGAGCGACGCCAGCCAGGACGCCCCGCCGGCCCCGGGGTCCCCCCAGGACCCCCCCACGGACCCCGACCCCCCCGAGGACCCCCGGGTTTCCTGTCCCAGAGCCCCGCCTCCGCCCAGCGGCAGAGCGGCGAGTCCCGAGCTATTCCACCGACCCGAGGACGACGACTTCGCCGTGCCGGGCTGGGAGGAGCGGCGGGGCCGGGAGGGGGGGGTCCGGAGGGGCCCCGCCCTCAGCCCCCCCCTCAGCCCCGCCCTCAGCCCCTTCCAGGACTTCCACTGCGAGCGCAGGGAGCTGCTGTTCGCCGCTCTGGACCCGGTGCTGCCGCTAAGCTCCGCCTCCTTCGTCTACCAGGACGGCTCGCCCAGCAGCGACCTGCTGGACGGCGCCGACATGGCCTCCCCCACGCCCAGCAGCTCGCCGCGCTCCATCAGCTCGCTGTCGCAGGGGAGGGCGGGCCCACGGGGGGGGGCGGGGGGCGCCCACATCCTCAAGCCCCTCATGTCCCCCCCCAGCCGGGAGGAGATCCTCAGCACCCTGCAGGACCTGGAGATGTCCGAGGCGTCCTTCCAGGAGCCGTTCTGCAGCGACCCGGCCGACGCTCCGGGGAAACCCATGTAAGCAGGCAGCAGCAGTGCATGATGGGAAATATCCGGCTTTAACGCGTCTGACCTGGACCGTGTGCAGGACTCAGCGTGTTAATGGTTCCTCCTACAGTTACTGTTTCTGTTTCTGGCTGCATCATGTCAAAAAAACTTAAGAAAAGGTTTGATACAGAAACATTAATGTTAGTTATAAATCATGGAGAGAATATCGAGCCAGGCCGTGTGTGTAAGACGCATGGTTTGTAAACTGTGTAAACTCATTTTTGCTTCCAAATATTTGTATAAAAACACAAATATCTACAAATTACCCACATGCAATGATTTCAATAAGTTTACAAACAAACATTCAACCTCATAAATGTGAGGTTCACGTTGAAGAGGCTCCTCCGCCGACATCCTGCTACAGACTAAACATCACTTTACTCCCGCTGCACACGCTGAGTTATAGACGGGAAACATCGGAGGAGTTATTAACATGCTGAATTTAACTGTATGTGCTCATCTAACTGATATTTTAAAATGTATTCAGGAGAAATATATTTGAGAAATAACTGAAATAATCAACATGAGCACGATTGTACCGGTTATTGTCTGGTTATTGGCTTTATCGGTTTATTTGCCCGGCCCTAAGTTTAGGTCCAGCTGTGTTCCTGGAGTCGGATTCAGTGGTGATGTTTGCTCTGCAGGGAGGTGGGCGGGAGGAAGCTGATGGTGGGAACCCGGCTGGTGAAGGAGCTCCCGGAGTTCAGCGGAGATCTGTCGCTGGAGGGTCTCCGTTTCTGGAAGACCGCCTTCTCGGCCATGACGCACCCCGTCGTCCCCGTCTCCTCGTCTCCTCAGGGAGCAGAGAAAGCGGAGAGACAGGCTGCGGCCTGCGACAAGAAGGTGGTCCTCCTGCCCTGCAGAAACCCCCCCAGCCGCCAGGGTGTGCAGCTGTGGCTGGAGGCCCGCAAACAGTACCAGAGTCTGCAGAGGGGGAGGAGGGAGGTGGAGGGGAGGAAGCCGGCTGCAGAGGTGGAGCTGGGCGGGGGCCCCTGCCTCCGGGCTCAGAGGAGGAAGAAGCTGGAGCTGTCCCTCATCATCTCTCCGGTGGAGAGTAAAGCCTCGCAGAGGAAACCAGAGACCAGCCCGCTTTCTGAGGAGGGCAGTCTGGACCTTCAGCTCCGAGAGGAGGAGGAGGTGGAAGATGCTCAGACCACCTCCCCGGAGTCCCCTGAGCTGCCCCCGTGGCAGGAGTCCCGCCTCCATGAAAACTCACCAGAGCCACCGTCGCCCACACTCTGTGGTCTACAGGAGCGACTGGGAGGCAACCAGAGTCCGTCTCCGCTGCCTGGCAGGGCGGGCGGGGGCTCCAGCCCCCTCCTGCTCAGCACGCCGGCTCTGAGCCGGCGGCAGAGGAGCAGGGAGGTCCTGGACCCGGTGTCCAGCACGCCGGTGTCAGAGGGTGAGAGCTGCGCTGTGCCGGGCCGTGCATGAGGCAAAGATGTCCCGGTAGCGTCCTCACCCTGTCCCTCTGTCCTGCAGACGACCCGGCGCTTCAGCAGAGGAGGAGAAGCCAGGCGGATCCGCTGAGGAGGGTCTTACTGAGCACGCAGATGAAGGTCAGGCCGCCAGGATCACAGCGCTTCATTCAGTCTGGGCTCCGTCTGACGTTCCTGCTCGGTGTCCGGTTTCCCCACAGAACCAGTTCGCTGCTCTGAACGCGCCAAAGAGGGACCAGTCTCAGATAGAAGGGCCCAGCATAACCAACTCCTACGGCTTCAGGGTCAGCATGCAGAATCTGCAGGACGCCAAGGCTCTGCACGAGGTGAGGAGCTGCTCCGGGAAAAAGCCCGTCACCGCAGCAACATGTGTTACTTTCCAGTTAATCGTCTCAGAAATTATCGTGATTAGAGATCATCTCCAACTGATGTAATGATGATGACATAAAGCAGGTGCACACTTCAAAGATCAATACACCTTCATTCCTAAAAAAAAAAACATTTTCACTCGAACTGGAAGAAAATTTAAGTAAACAAAGTAAACAAAATTGCTCTTTTATATTTTTTGTGGTTCTTTTTCCATATTTAAATGACTGTAGAAGTTTGATGTAATAATTATAAATGTTTATTATCTTCACTATCCATACTGCTGAAAAGAGCCATCAGAATAATTCACACTGCTGGTTACTGGTTACAACTCTACTGTTCTTAAGATCAATATATTAAACTTAATTGGTTCATTTTCATAGCTCTATGTACAGAACAAATAGATTGATCCCAGAAGAAATCTTACAACTGTTTGTTAATAAAGACCAAGGCAAGGCAAGTTTATTTATATAGCGCTTTTCAGGTCAAAGACAATTCAAAGTGCTTTACATACAACATAAGAATTACAATAAACACACATAATCAAAAACGGTGATTAAGTCTAAAATCATGATCTAATGTTCCACTTGTTTGCAGCATAATAGCTAAGATCTGCGGTTAAGTCTAAAGTAGAAATTCATATCATGATCTAAGACCTGTAGTTTAATCTATAAGGTGGTTCTATAACATCAACACGCAGGAACAACATTAAGAACATTTAGCATTTCTGTCTGTGGAGTGAAATTATGAAACAGACAGGAGAAACTAAAAAAATGTCCACGGATGATGATGAGTTTAAAGTGTTGCAGAAGAAATCGGTTTTCATGAAGTCCAGAACTTGGATTCTTTACTTGGTTAATCACCCTAAAGTACAAGTTTTTCTGTTTTGTTTTTCTCTTGTATGGTTTGTCTGTATTTGCATATCGATATAAACCTCAGTGTCTAGGTGGATTGATGTTAATCTGTGTAAATATCACTGGATGTTAGAAGCTGACTGCTTGTTTGTGGAAAACGGTGGGACTACATGAGCTTAAGCTTCTTCAAACTCCCTTTATGTTTCCTAAATGACTGTTGTATATTTAATCCTGTTCAACGTGTTCAAATAAATAAGATAAATATTAGGACCCGATTCCATTACTGAACAATTATTTTTGGTGCTGATTTGATTTAAATTGTGACTTTAATAAGTTATTCGATATTGCAGATTTTGTGGAGAAAAACAAAGAATTTTATAAAAAATCTTTATGACAGTTTTTTTTTCTTTTTTAATTTAAATCAGGAAGAAAAACCCAGCAGCCAGACCAACATTCTGCTGCTATTATGCCCGACAAGTAAAAGAGATAAAAAAAAATAATGATAAAAATGAAATTAAAGCATAACTTTAAACATTTTTGCATTTATTAGAAAACAGATTAAAAAATCCTATTTTTAACAAAATATTGATTTTATAATTGTTGAAATAAAAAGTCCTGATATTCGATATAAACTATTAAACCTGGGCTCAGACCGGGAATCCCTGTAAACAACAAAGTAGCACCAAACCTGCTGCACTCTGTGGGATCGTAGCAGACCATCCACCGTAGGAGGACGACAGGTGAGAAACCAGCGGGTCCAGAGAAAACAAAGGAGAATTACTGCATCTGACAAACCGTCGTTTGGTTGTTTTAACGTGGAAGCGGCCCGGTCTGTGAGCGTGCGATGAAGAAGGAAAGCCGTCCTAACGCCCGCGATGTGTGTGTTGGCGCTGCAGGTGCAGCACCTGACCCTGATGGGAATGGAGCTCCACGCCAGAACTCGCCGAGACCTGGAGCCCGACCCGGAGTTCGACCCCATATGTGCCTTATTCTACTGCTTCAGCTCCGACGCCCCGCTGCCGGATGCAGGCGGCGGCCAGCTGACGGGCGCCATCGTGGTGGACAGGGACGCTGGACGCCGCGGACGAGGTGAACATGTGACCTTTTCTCCTCTCTGAGAGGAAGCAGATAGAGAGGGATGCTGATAACTGTGTCTGATGATGATGATAACTGTGTCTGATGATGCTGATGATGCTGATGGCTGTGTCTGATGATGATGATAGCTGTGTCTGATGATAATGATAACTGTGTCTGATGATGCTGACGCTGACGACTGATGATGCTGATGCTGACGTCTGATGATACTGATGCTGATGTCTGATGATGCTGATGCTGACGTCTGATGATGCTGATGTCTGATGATACTGATGCTGACGTCTGATGATGCTGATGTCTGATGATGCTGACGTCTGATGATGCTGATACTGATGCTGATGATGCTGATGCTGACGTCTGATGATACTGATGCTGACGTCTGATGATGCTGATACTGATGCTGATGATGCTGACGTCTGATGATGCTGATGATGATGATGCTGATGCTGACGTCTGATGATACTGATGCTGATGATGATGATGCTGATGCTGACGTCTGATGATGATGATGCTGATGCTGACGTCTGCACGCTGCAGGTGGCAGAGAGGCGGCGCCGCTGCTGGTGCGCTCGGGCGTCTCGGGGTTGCAGGTGGCGTACGTCGGCGAGGAGAAGAGGCTGTTCCAGGAGCTCGTCGCCATCATGAGGAGGTTTGTGTCCCTGCCTTGTCGTCATGGTGACAGTTACCCAGGTTTCTGACCCGACCGGGCCTTGTCCCCGCAGGCTGGACCCCGACATCCTGCTGGGCTACGAGGTGCAGATGCACTCCTGGGGATACCTGCTGCAGCGGGCCACGGCGCTCGGAGTGGACCTGTGCCAGCAGCTGTCCCGCGTTCCAGGTAGCCCCCCCCCCCCCCCCTGTTCCTGCTGGAGCGATCAATAAATCAATCAATAAAATACTTCCTGCTGGAGCGATCACTAAATAAAATAATAAAAAGA
>JAVQJG010043360.1:0-13066 GCA_036024015.1 Craterocephalus amniculus | reverse complement strand
CGTCCGAACCTTCTTCCTCTCCACCCATTTGGAAATCCAGAGGACCGGCCGCGAGGCCGTGGTCTACTGAACCCAGTGGCAGCGGGTCAACAGCATCAAGCATTTCGCCCCAGCTTGTTCCTGGTTCTGCGTCCGGGGCCAACGTAACAGCGTGGTCCGCCGGTTCTTGGCTAACAGCCGCAGAAACCATCATTGGGTCTCCGCCCCTCTCTGGCACTGACAGACATGTCCCAGCCAATCAGGGCTGGAAGAGTGGAATAAGAGCTTCTGATGAGGTCACACGCAGTGCGTTCCCATAGTTAGACACGAAACGAATGCTATGAAAGAGAACTGTATCTGTTTGCAAAGCGTTGTGGACCACCCATAGAGCAGCATCACTGGGCGAGGCCTGCAACTCAATAATTTATTGTCCCTCTCTGAGGTGGTTTTGTGGCAGATTGGGGAGGGAGAAGGGGCTTGGTGTGTTACACCTGTGAACTTGTCACTGCAAACCTCAAGCCAGATCTCTAACTTTGGTCTGTTTATATGTTGGCCACGTGAAAATGAGTTAGTTTTCTCCCCCAGAAGGGAATCATGCACATTTGCTTCAAAGGTAAGGAAACTTTAAGTAGATGTACTTCAAAGAATAAGGAAATTCTAGTTTTCCAGCTGGATGTGGAAGTAAGAGCAATTCTCTGAGAAATGCAGACCTCCTGTTGTAGAGATATATAGGAGCTAGCTTTTACTGGGAGCCCGAATATATATAAATTACGTTTCTCATATCCCAGGCAGTGGGTCTTCAGGTGTTGCAGAGAGTTTGAAGCATTATACCTCGTCCTGACGCTGATAAATCTGTCACTTGGTGGAATCTGTCTGCCGGCCCATGGTTAGAGGGGACAAATAGTGGCTTTGGTCTGAGGAGGGAGAAGGAGGAGGAAAAGATCGAAAAGAAGGGAAAAAAAAGAGAGAGAAGTGACCTGTCCGCCCAACCCATTCATCATCTGGACAAAATGGTCGCCTTCGTCTTTTTCCGCTGACCAGCCAAAACATCCTGTGGTAAGCAAGTTTAAAGGTGTCGTTTAAGTGTGCGTGTCATAAGGTTTCTTTCCCCCTTGTTTGCTACTTTTCTCCTCAATCACTGCATCAGGTCATCAATAACACAACAATTTCCATTTTTCATTTCTTGAGCAAAATATAACAGTTTCTTCATGATTCCTCTATTTTTGTCTTCCACAGAAAACGAAGGCTGAGTGCTGCATTTTCTGTCCTGGCATCAGTATTTAAGAGAGCTCCATGGGTTGGAAATAAGATGAGGTCATTGCAGGCTGGCATTAATACGCAGCGAGAGAGAGAAGTTGTGTGCCCTATTTATAGAAAGCGATGAGACAACTTCTCCAGCCCTATGATCTGATAATGTACATTTGTGTCTGGCTATTAAAGGTTGACATGTGGAGGACCACATTAATCAAGACCTCCAGTTGCAGCGGTCAGTTAGAGTTGGGCATGTGGCAGCCAGAAACTGACAGCTTCATCCTCTGGAGAAAATCGTGTGCCAGGTTTGGTTCAGCAAGACAGTAAATATGTCTTTTTTACTATGCATCTGTGCAGATTGTACAATATTTTGTAAATACGCAGAGAACAAAAAATGGGCCTATACCAATCTAAATTAAGATATGGAAAACTAAAACTATGCATTTTCCTCATATTTTTATATAACAATATCTTATTAACTAATATGGACAGTGGGTTATCTCTACAAATGCAAACTCATCGCTATCATTTTTCTTTATCCTGAATGAAGATACGGCCTGATTAAAATCTCTTTCTTCATTTGAAAGATTCCTGAACACTGTGTTCATTACTTTTTTCACTGGCCATGTGTACATGAGAGTTTTAATCCCCTTTGAATTGGAATTAAAGTTAATTCCGCTTTAAACCGATGAACAATGACCATGTAAACACTGAACGTTTTCTCATGTTAGGGAAACAAAGTGTTTTTTCTATGTACATATGTATGTCACTTCCACCATTTAACAGTCAGAATCCTTCCTGACCCCTTGTCTTAAAGCATAATTAAGAAAACATGTTTACCTTTTAAACCTCAATTCGGAATTAATATTAAAATGTAAACCCGAAGAAGAAGATTTTTATTCTGAATTATTTAATTCTGACTTATCTAAAAAACATAATGTAACCATAGCCATTAGCAATAATGGTCCTGTTACCAGATATATATTTCCAAGATTTTTTCTGTTTTGTATGCCATGAAGTGTTTAACAAAAAAAAAGCAAGAATCACAGCAGAACCAGAAAAGTTCTTAAAAACATACAAAGGACGATGCAGTTAAGTACGCAATTAATTCAGTCATGACAGAGATAATTCATCATAATCATGAGCATGTCTTGGTGTGTTTTGTTAAAGAAAAACAGAACATTGAGTCCTTTGATTGACTTGGTCTGCAGACTTTTACTCTCTATTTGCAGTTTTTTCACATGTCACATCTATTTATGAAAAAGAATTGCACATCATACATAGTAGTTCATACACTAAACTTCTGAGATAGGAAAAAATAATAATCAAATTCTTACATTAATACCAAAATTTAAAAAAATATTTAAACAGTATGTTTTTGTGAAAGATTCTGAGAAAAGAATTGAAGTTGATGCTTTATCTTGACCTGATGCCTGGAGCTGTAAAAACAATCAGTCATATGGTCAGAAATACAATCATCAGACAATTTGATTGGTGCTTCTATTGCCCATTGAAAATTCTAACTGTTCTTAACTTCTTATACCATGTTACACCAGCAAAGCAAAGCAATGGTCCAAACATCTGACAACACAAGATATTGCTTCGTTCAAAACTAATGTGAAGTAATGTTGTTTGAAACGTATAAGAATCCAGCTTGAGACTCAAATTGTTGCCCTCAACATAGTTTGTCTTTGACCTTACACCAGACAAGAAATGCTTCTAACCTGAGCTTCTAATCTGGTACTTTCTCTATCAATTTTCACATAAAAAACATAACAAAGGCTTTTAACGCCACTACTTGAGCATTGAGTATACAATACAAACCTGTTTCTAGTGGTTGTGCTTGATTTACACATGGTTGAGATAGAAGAGCAGTTTACAAGCAATTAGTGCTCATGATACTGAACAGAACCTCAGATGAGATAACATTTCAATTACATTTACACAATCTCAACTCTAGCATTAACAATAGATTTTAAAATATCCCACTCAAATTTGTGGTCTTGCAAACAAATGAAGCAATGAAAAATAGACCTTGATTGCGTATCTGTGCCTGGTGTTGCAAATTTGTGCTCATTTCTGGCCTTTATTTTGCTTCGTTTTATCAACTGTCTTAGTGTGTATTAGTTTTTATTTTTCTATATTTATCATCATTCATTGATTGCTTTTAATTGTTTTATTTTAATATAGTCTTTTTTTTTCCTGTGTTTGTTGTTTTTGTTTTAATATAATCATAAATACAAGAATCAAGGGGTTTATCGGATGTACAGTTTATGAAGATGTGCCAGAATAATTTTGAGAAAATTGAACATATAGGAGAAAAGATGATTTTTTTCTTATTAAAAAAATGCATTTTCTGCAGGTCTGGGTCTAGGTTGTGGTGGCACCTAAATGATGAAGATCTTCAGACCTATTTATTCCCAGCCACATCTTTAAACTCCTTGGAAGTATACTGAGGTGTTCCCAAACCAATCAAGAGATGCAATATTTTCTGTCAAGTCTTGGGTTGTGCCTGGGGCCTCTGAATTGTGAGCAATGTATCAAACATTTTATATTCTTGTCCTCATTGGTGCCCTCAATTTGTCCTCAATTTGCTCATTGGTAAAAAATTGTGATTGACTTCTGCGCCTAGGCTGCATCATTAAGTGCAGATTCACAGAGCGCCTCCAATATGCATTCATTGAGGCAGCGGTCGTGTTAGCTGTTGTCTTGGGGCGTGTCTATAACCAGTATGGTTTTCAGCTGAATAACTTCAATTTTGATCATATTTTTATGACTGAAATGACTGACAACAAAGCTTTATTTATTAGCTTTATTTTTGAAAGACCTCATTATTTTTGATAAACTGTTTTCCATAGTAGATGTGTGATTTGTCCATGATTTAAATTTTCATTTATTATATCATTTTGTTGTTTTAGCAACGCTTGATTAAAAAACTGTACTGTAGGGAGGGGGATATTTGTAATTACTTTCAATAAAATTCCAAGTTAAAAAAGATATCATATTTTTTTAGTTTGGATGGAAAAATTATCAAACCGTGACACTACAGTATTGAACCAAACCATAAATTTTGTGTATTGTTGCACCCCTTATTTACCCAAAATACTAGAAGATTAAAGGGATACCGTGTAACTTTTGGTCACTAGGGGTCCTAAACCTGTAACCCTCTCCAAAATTCAACATTCCTTCTCTTTCAGGCCTCCTCAGAGATAGTTTTGCCTTTAACCAGGATATACTTTAGATCCAAGAGGAGGAAAAAGCACAAAGCAGAGCCCGCTGTGTTCATAGAGGTGGGAGTCATAAAGCAAAGCACTACAGGTCACATGATCCCATGAGTGACAGATCGGCTCCTGCAAAGTTGCATTGTCTGGTTTCTGAATAGGGCAGCCCCCTAGGAGTGTTGGCACATGTCAAAAACTGTATATTGACCCCAGAAATCATCCATTATTGCTCACATTAAGCTGATATTTGGGTCAAAAGTTATACATTATAGCTTTAAGCAGCTGTAAGAGAGTCAGATGAACACTGTTCTTTATTCATCGTAAAAGAAAAAATAAAGTGTTTCAATCTTTCTCACCAGCAGCTGTGGTTGCAACTCTCATGCATTCTGTGTCCCTCAAACAGAAAACTTGTGTGCTCGCTGTGGTGCCCTGTCTCTGACTAACTCTTTCAGCTTCTTTAGATATGTAATCGTTTTCAACTTAATATAGAGTTCACTTATGTGGTAGGATGACCAGAGGGCCTGGGTGGGGATCGATCCCACAACCTCCTGGGTGAATGTCGTGCACGCTCGCCAGTCAGCCAAAGGGATATCCCCATGGGCAAGTATCCAGGGCGCACGATTAGTCAGAGACACACAGTGACAGGACCCACACACTGTCACATCTCTCCCTCTCTTTCCACAAGCATGTCCTCGTGCTTTATGCACATGCCACAGGTTCAGAATCCATGGACCCTTAAGGTTGCACATGGATCCTACCAACAATGCCAGAATGTGGCAGGACGACCAGAGGGCCCGGGCGGGGATCAATCCCACAACCTCCCATGTGCAACCTTAAGGGTCCATGGATTCTGAACCTGTGGCATGTGCATAAAGCACGAGGACGTACTTGTGGAAAGAGGGGGAGAGATGTGACAGTGTGTGGGTCCTGTCACTGTGTGTCTCCGACTGATTCTGCGCCCTGGCTACTTGGCCACAGGGATATCCCTTTGGCAGACTGGCAAGCGCGCATGACTTTCACCCGGGAGGTTGTGGTATCGATCCCTGCCCGTCCTGCCACACTTATATCTGGAGCTTTTTTTATTTATTATCTTTTAAAACTGTAAAGCAGCAGGTGGGATTGTTCATTTATACACATCATGTATGTATGAAACTACACAGTTTTATTATGGAACTACACTTTCCCATTCAGTATCTTGTTATCTACAAAGTTATGCTGTTCTTCCTGTTACTGTTTTCCTGCATTATCTTAAAAATTACATGAAGCTGGTAAAACTGTTCCTTCCATTTGCCCCATAGACTTTCCTCTATAAAGCCTCAAATGCAGAAGCTCTGTCTACATAAACATTGAACGAACCACCTAAAACGCATACACTTCCAAACAATATGCCATATATCTTCACACTCGTGTACAGTGTACAGTGAATGATGGGCTTTTGTGATGGCCTGTCAATAAGCAGCATGGGGAGGAAATAAAGAGAGCCCTACTTTTCCAATAGGCAGCAACATAAAGAGAGGTGGGGTGGTGGTGAGAGTTGGATGAGCAGATAGATCATAATAACAGCCAATAATAAATGGATCATGCTTCTATGTTTTTAAAGCCAGTGGCAGCTGTATTGAATGGGAAACCTTGTGTGGGGGAGAAAATAGAGGTTTATTGATCAGAGACAGCATGTTGAATGGAGCGGCTGGGATATGTGTGTGTGGGGCAGGGGGGTTGAGGCCTGTCATCCTCCAGGAAAATGATGTTCTCGCTGAGTTTTCTATTTCATAGACAACCAGAACCCCATCCTTCCTCGTTCACTTCAAGTCACTCATCCTCACATCACATGCACTCTCAAAACGCAAACACACATAAATGCAAGGCTGCGGCTACAAAGAGACGCAGTGGCCCTCGTTTTAGATGTTTGTGTTAAAGGTGAGGTCAGACTGGGATATTTTTATGCCTATTTTTGTTGTTTTTCTTGTGGTCTGTATGGCACTATGTGAGAGCTCACAATGTCTGTAAAAAGGGAACCATTCGTAGAAAGAAGCAAAGGAATACTGCACCATTTTTTGTCATACAGTTTAAAATGAATGTTAATATTGATTTAGCTACGTGCATTGTACTCTTTATTACCCTGCCATTACATCTAACAACAACTAAAATGTTCTCTCTTACATAATTTGAAAAAGGTTAGGCGCCGTTCTCTCTCCATAAAACGTTTGACATGCTTATGCTGTGGCGGCAATTTGATTTGCAGAAATGTTCATATTTATTTTCTCAGTTGTGCTTGCCAAGCTGGAATTCCGAAAAGGATTTTCTCTCATTTGTTCCTTCTTTCTTCCCTGGTATTATTTTTCATTTCTTTTCTCTCTCTTGCTCACTCCAAAACCCCAGTCGCATGCAGAGTGGGTTGCTGACCAATTCAAACAGCAAGGTTTTCGGCAGCTAAACGCCAGCTAGCAGCAGCACTGTGGTCTCTGCAGTACTTTCTCTGCGGCCACACAATTAAGGATTTAGGTGTGGCGATAGGAAGAATGTGGAAATTGGATCCTGGCAGCATACACCCTACAAGCTCCCTATTTCTTTCTGGCTGTTTTTCTTTTTCTTCTTAACTTCACCACTATACTCCTTTTGTTTCCTGTCTGTCTTGCCTTTTCCCCTTGCCTTCTCTTTATCTTTGTTTCATCTCTTTCAGTCCATCACCCACCTCTCCATACTTGTATTTAATTTCCTGCGCTGCCATCTTTATTCTCACCCCATTTACTCTTCGCTTCCACCACTACACTTCCTAAAATTTTACCCCTGTAGCCTCATCCTGTTTCAACTACACCACAGAGATGCAACCCATTTTGTCTCTGTAGACTACAATATGGGGGGTTCTCTCTTTTCTTCCTGTCCCTCTCCCAATTCACACTGGATTTGGAGAGAAACGGGAAGGTAAATGTACTGGTTGTCAGAAAAAAGGGAGAGTGGGAAGTAAAGGTGCCTTACTTTAAACAGATAAAAGTGTGGATAGAGGCAAAGTAAATGAAGTGGAAAGTGTCATACTCTTGGAGAATAGCATCCTGTTTTTAACTTAATTATCTTTCTACACTTGCATTTCACTAGTTTTAATAAATGTCAATTTTGTCTCCGGTGCAGATTGTAATGGCACATTTGCTCTGAAATTAAGGTCAGGGCATTTTAAAACAGGTTTCTTGTTTCAAGGTTTAATTTTTATATCCTGAAGTCATGCTGCCAAGTCTGGCAGCAACATAAAATCTCTTGCCAAACCCGTCTTTTATTTTCACTATGTGAGAGGAAGGGGGTATGTATTTGGACACTGAAAAGAAGTATTTTTTCCCTCATTGTCTGGACCCAATCTTACTAAATTCACAGACAAACTTTAACATGCCATCTGTAACTTCTGAGACAGCAATGGGAACCTATCCATCAAACCGGATCACATTGGGGCCTTCCTGTAACAGGATTTGAGTGTGTGCTCGCATTGTGTTCATTGTAGTCACCTGTTTAAACAGACTGAACTGCTTTTCTACACTTAAGAGGCTATAGGGATTATAACACAATAATAAAAGCTAATTATATCACATAAAAGAAACAAAACAACAGAGCTGTAATGGGAATATGGATAGGCCCAAATATAAAAAGGATCCTCACAGTGACTTAAAGAACATAAATTAACGAAAAGCTAAATAGTGACAATTTTATAGTCATACATCTCTTTCCACTCAGTTTCTCCCAAATACAGCACCATGCGGGCTGAAAATTGAAAACAATATAAAGTATCAAACAATTTCTTCTTGTTTGTACCATTTCACACACTGTAAATTGGATAAGAAAATAAATTGCTTGCAAGCTAAATGTTAGCATATCCAAATAAAATTCTAACTTTTGCCATGACCTATGAAATTCCCAACAATATCATCTTGGCTTTTGACCCTTAAACTTTCCATATAATACCCCAGGCTGTCATGAACTTATGATCAATGCTCCATGAAGCGGTTTCATTCATCACCTCCAATTAAACCAATTATCATTCCTGAGATTGGATCCGAACAAATCACAGATTTGCTACCCATCAATCACAAATTGATATGAGGTAGGCATGGGGCACTGGGGGCATTTGGACAGGTAGAATGAAACCATAGACATATAGAGCCATTCTTCATGCTAAGTGGGACTTCTCTGACGCATGCTGAGATAGACCCTGAGGTGTAATGGACATTTTTGCCTTGACTTCCTCTGGCTTGACCGACAGTTTATGGCTGAATGTAGACCTGGTTCAAATTGTTTGAATCCAAAATGAAGAACCTGCCCAAAACCTAACACAAGCAAATAAACAAACAAAAAAGTTATAACATGATTTTTTCAACAATGCCAGAGTGAATTTAGAGCCACAACACAATTATTGTATTATGTCATAGCATTACATCAACAGTAGCTGTTGGGAATGTATATTCCCATTGAATCTAGTGGAAATACAAACTTTTGACTTGTACTGTAAGTCTCCATTTGAACATTCATACTTTCGGGGCTCCTCAAACACACACAGCCCACATGTAATGGCATTTGTTAACACTTGGGACAGTCCAAAACAGAACAACCTGGGGTGTTCTTGGCTATGCTCGGATGTGGTAAACACAAAAGGAAACTGGATGTTAAAACAGTTATTATGTGCACCTGCGCTTCTTTGCGTCATATTGTTTTTGGCACTTTTCCTTTTTGCTGTGAAATTGTTGGATGTCTGTTCTTCTGAGGCCAAGCAAACACTCAATTAAACAGCTTTAGATCAATGCATAACAAAAGATCGCACATTTTTTGTAAAGTTCTCAAAATCCTTTTTCGTAGTTCAGAGGAATGTATTAGATTTCTTACATTCAAAAAAATAATCACATGCATAATCAACAATAGTCAATATATATTAAAGAGACGCTATGCAACTTTGTTATAAAGCTGCTTGGGAGTTATTATTTTGCTTTACTGACCCGTTCTGATGAAAAAGCTGACATTTCCTCCTCCATTGGGTCTCCCTATACCCGAAACCACGCTTGCAGTTTTGTCCATAGATGCTCGCATTTGTTTTGGTTGCTTTTATAGTGCTTTGGTAATTGCGGACTGCATGGTAAAAAAAACCAGAGTTACTGAGATCTGCTTTAAGTACATTTTTGCCCAAAGACAAATTGCCTGATACAGTACCTGGCATGGTTTATAAGTAATTCCATTGTTTGGAAATAATTTGGCTTATTTAATGAGAAAAAAAAACAACAAACTAAACTAAACAATCTTATTTTTGTATAGATACATTTATGTGCTGGTAGACTAAGTCAAACAAATATTATAAAACCAATTTTTGTTGTTCCAACCCATCTCAAAGGTACCATTTCTACTTAGGTTTCAAAAATATTTTGTCACTATCGTGTTGCATAGAGTTGAAATTTTATGGAATATTTTCCTTCATTTATTGTAGTAAATTGTAGCTAATTGTTGTTACTGATGAAGATACACACGCAGTGACAACATTAAGTTCATGACACACCAAGACCCCAAAAAGACCCCAAGGTCTTGGGGTTAGATTTACAGGTAACTTCTTAGTAGTACAAAAGTGAAAGCATGAAAGGTCTTGTAAAAAATGTACAAAACAAAGCAACATAAATATGAACCCAAGGAACAGACAGACTGAGTGAGACAGGGAGATGAGGTCATATTGGGTATGGGGGATTTCCTGAGGTGATGGTATCAATACGTTTAACATGTCCTCTCTGTTTTACTGTTCCAACTCTTGGTTCCCACTCTCCTTCCCCACATAAAACACATCATCGGGCCTTTCCTCTCCTTGCAGCTCGCAGAGATGTTGACAGATGTTGATTCATGCTTGAGGCAGGGATTGCTTGCAAAGAGATATCTTATCTAGTCTTTAACCTGTGAGAAAAAAGTTTAAAAAGCAAAAGAACTGATTGTGTTACGTTAACAAGGATTTAAACTGATGTTGAACAGTACTGCAATGTTATGAAAAGTGTTATCACAGCTGTTTTTATGTCAGATACATTCCACGATAAGGTATCGAAGCAAGTAAGAAGAGGACTGGTAATCTAAACTAATGATGTATTATGATACAATGAAAGATTTTTATGTTAATTTAGGCAATTGAAATGCCATTATTGGCACTAAAAGAAAAATCACCTTAACTTTTACAAAAGTATGTAACCTGATAAATTCTTAAACTCCCTAAAGGCCCACAACCAATTACTCAGTTTAAACAGTCCATCATATTTTTCCACAATAACAATTATGTAAATGCACATGTCTGTAAAATATGTGTAAGGCATATCTGGTTTCTCTGCCACAAAACACAAACCAAAATGTAAATTTTTCTCTCTTTGTTTCCCTGGTACATCTGTCCTCTTCTCAACACGTTCAGGACTGACAGATCATTTTCATGAAATACATTGTTAGTGTGAAAATAATTAGCCTCACTGATTTATAAGATTTCCAATTACCGATCGTTACTGTTGACAAAGAGGAAACAAAGAAGAAACAAAACAGTAAGGGACAGAAATGTGAAAAGAGACACATGAAAAATTGTGAATGAGATTGAGCCAAAGAATGAGGGAAACTGGAAGAGAGGGGAAGAGAAGAGAGAATGAAAAGGGAGGGAGAGTGAGGTTGAGGCCTGCGGTGGATTGTGGGCTGGGGCGGCTGCTGCCTCAGCATAGTGAGCCGACGGGTCTAGCCTGAGGTGATATGTTTTCCTCAGGAAATATCTGTGGAAGCTAGTGGGTCTAGCATTGGGAGCCCTGCTGGCTGTGTGCAGCCAGGGATGGTGGGGGGTTGGGGGAGGACCAGGATGAGGGCTTAGAGCAGCCCCAGGAAAAGTCTCCCTTCCTGGGGTAAAGATGGACCTGAGCCAGGCCGAATTTCAGTGCTCCAACATAACGTGGCTGTTTTCATTTACAGTAAAGTGTATACGCCATTGGTACTGCAGAGTATGAATGAATTTGAGACAAACAGTTGTGAAATTTTGCTGCACAGATTTTTATGATTAAATTTTTTGGCCAGCAGGGCAATGCCTAAATTTCTTTCAGATGAGCATGCATGGACTTGCAAAAAAAAGTGTGTTTCTCTAAAACGCAAATCTGTTCCTTCATGACTACTACATTTCTCTGAATAAACTTCTCTGGCATTGCCTTTTGTGATGCACAAGCCAGATTATATGCCAAGGAGGAACATATATCTGTATTCAAGAATTATTTGAAGATATGAACTGAAATAGTTTTTTCCTTGTTTTGGGCAAAGCAGATTGCTGTTGTTGGTTGTCCTCTATCGAAAAAACACAAAACAAAACAAAAAAAACTGGACCCATTTAAATGAAGCACTGGCAACACATTGTGTTGCTCACCTTGCAATCTATTTTTAATGTGCAACCTTAACTTTAACATGAAATTTAGTGAACTGAAACATGAACATCAACTGAAACTGTTGTTTGATAAAATGAGAATCTATTCAAAGCAGATGTAGAGATGCTGAACCATAATTTTACTGACTTTTACTTCTCCCAGTTTCACTAAAATATTTATTTCCTTATGATAAGTTGTACAGTGCATAAAACTCATTGTCTGGTACTTGTAATGGTCAATGTGGGATGGTATCAGTATTTTCCAGAAAATATTTGAATGGTACAATAGATATTGATTTGTGTACTGAATAAATGGGAAGAGAACATGTGAGAAAGCTATGAAAAAATCTACAAGGCATCCACAAAAGAGTCCATCTGTTAAATGTGTGTAGATACAGATGTGAATAAATGACAATGTGAATGTTTATGCTTGGCAAGGCTGTGCATCTGTGTGAGTTGCTAATTGTGTGCTTTGTTTTATGTGCACTGATAACATATGGAGCCTCATGTCTTGTTAGAAATATGTGATTACAGATAATTTGTGTACATGTGTGGTTGTCTGAGTGAGCATCTGTAATTCTTACAGTGTACAGATTGCAGGACATGCCCCTGGGATCCACATTTGTTGATCACAGAAGGACAGGATAGGAGATTATACATGGATTTCCATGTTTCAAACTTAATCAACCAGCAGAAATAGGAGAATACGACCGGATGCATGGGGAAGAGAGATCACACAAGACTAAAGAGGCATTGTTATGGAAAAATACTGCGCTTGGAATTTTGAGTTGTGACTGGAGCACGGTCATAATTTACAGGATATGACTTAAAATGGGGCTGCACGGTGGTGTAGTGGTTAGCACTGCGGCCTCACAGTGAGAAGGCCACGGGTTCAAATCCCGAGTTGGTCAGGAGCCATAGGGGGTGTCTGATTCTGGCTGAGGAGGACTTTGACACTGTGGCCTTCCTGTGTGGAGTTTGCATGTTCTCCCCGTGTATGCATGGGTTCTCACCGGGTACTCCAGCTTCCTCCCACTGTCCAAAGACATGCATGTGAGGTTAATTGGGCACTCTAAATTCTCTCTAGGAGTGAGAGTGAGTTGTTGTCTGTCTCTCCATGTTGGCCCTGCGACAGACTGGCGACCTGTCCAGGGTGTACCCCGCCTCTCGCCCGTTGACAGCTGGGATAGGCTCCAGCACACCCGCGACCCACTTGGATTAAGCGGTTCAGAAAATG